>VXAC01000331.1:195761-222057 GCA_013399225.1 Rhipidura dahli | reverse complement strand
GTTCTGTTGCTTTTTTTTTTTTTTTTTTTTGTGAACTTAGGGCACATTCTGGGAAGGGAATGGAACCAAGAACTAGGAATTCAAAACCTCAAAACCTAAGAAGGAGGAAAATCCCAAACTTATTTTTCCTAGGCAGCAATCTGGTTGATAAATAGTGTTCCAAAGCAGACCTCTTTGGAGAAGATTTTGAATGGTCAAAGGTGCTACTGTGTATAGAAAGGGTTTAAATGTAGGTTGCAAATAAATTGATGCTGGCTAATTGTAAAAACATGGGTTATATTTCTCCAAGTTGATTAAGAGTCATTTGAACTCTAGGATTTTTCTGGTGGGAAAATTAATTGGTATAACTTGGTTATAAATAAAAATAGGTTGGAATTTACAAGAAATTTCATAAACTTCTGACGACCAAATCTTTAGTAGACTTTTCCAAAGGTCTTTCTACTGGGGAAAGAAAGTTAACACTCTTTAAGGCAGAGTTTGTTAAAGATAATTAGGAGAAACTTATAACTTGGCTGAACATAACATTAAGAGACTGGACTGAGTGAATCAGGAAGACTTTTTGGTTTATATTCTTATAGCTATCATCTTAGCAAGTGCCTTTGGGGCAAGACTTGGCAGCCTACATGAGAAGATTATGAGGGAATTGCTATTTTTCATTCAGTCACTTTTGCCTCTTGTTTCAGCCATTTCATTTCCACTTTTCATCCAAAGTGATACCTGTGATCAGGTTTTGTTTTTCTTGTTTTCAATCAGGATGAACAGAGGCAATAAACACCTGAGATAATCCCACAGCTGTTAGCAATTGGATTTCTATTTTTTTTCTTTAGGAAAGCCTTACAGCTACTGAATTGGAATGAGAAATGAATTTGGAAGTCAAACAGTTTCCTGACTGATGCACATTCCTGTTTTCTAGATGAGACTCCCATCCCCCAGAGCAATGAGAACTACAAGCAACTCATACAAAACTTGAGCCTTTGCTTGTGGCCGTTTCCTGCAAAATGTTTTCAGAGAAAATTCATTCTGCAGCACATATCTCAATTACACATTTATTCCAATTGTTAGATGCATTGTCAGGAGGATAATAACGATAGTGGGGACAGGGAAGATTTATCTGGCTAGGAAAAATCACTTTGTGTTCAGACTCCCTGTAAAGCTCTTATTGACTCTGCTGCCAGCACAGATTAGTGCAATGCAAAAAAGTTAAATACAAAACCAGCACTTCCCATTTTAATGGTTCAAATAATTAGCAGTTCTGAGCCTTTCCACTTACATCTTTTTAACAGCTGGCAGACTCATTTTCAAAATTATATCTACATGGATTTTTCTGCCCCCTTAACACTTCTGAATTCAAAGTCTTTTACTGGGCAGTCAATAACTTTGGATAAACATCTTACGCAGTGCAACATCTTCCAAAGAATAATAAAGGCATTAAGACACAAAAGTCTCTTCACAAAATTAAAGAAGACCCATTTCATATGTAAAATTATTTTGTCATTTATATCAGTCATATAACTCCTGTACCTATAAGGTTTTGCATTTTGTGGTAGCATTAATACAATAAATTACTTTCTGATTCTCTTTCAATCAAATTTCCTTCCACTGACAATAGAGAGACCCCGAAGGTATGCTGTCCTATCTTGACTTCAGTATCTAGTATTTTATAGAAAGGTCTCAATGTTTGCTCTCAGGTGTGAGGCAATGCACCCTTTCAGACAGCCTGGTATTCAGCATAGGATGGGAAGGAAGTGAAGGAAAGATGGGGCTAACTCTCCAAAGTGCATTACTGTGTATTGGGTTTTCATGGACAGGTTCTGGGACTGGGAGGGACTACAGGTGTGACTTCTGTGAGAAGCTGTCAGAAGATTTCCCCATGTCTGAGAGAGCCAATGACAGCTGGCTCCAAGATGGATGTACGGCCACTGGCCAAGGCCAAGCCAACCAGCAACGGTGGTAGTGCCTTTGGGAGAACAGATTTGAGAAGGAAAAAACAGTTATTGCACAGATGTAACTGTGGCCAGAAGAGACAGGAGTGAGAATACGTAAGAGGAACAGCCTTGTAGACCCCAAGGTCAGTGGAGAAAGAAGGGAAGGAGGTGCTCCAGGCACCAGAACTGAGATTCCCTTGCAGCCCCTGGTGCAGCCCATGGTGAGGCAGCTGTGCCCCTGCAGCCCAGGGAGGTTCATGGTGGAGCAGAGATCCACCTGCAGCCCCTGGAGGAGCCCCACACTGGAGCAGGTGGATGCCCAAAAGAAGGTTATGACCCTGTGGAAAGCCCACACTGGGGAAGGCCCCTGGCAGGACCTGTGGCCCCATAGAGACAGAAGCCCACTCTGGAGGAGATTTGCTGGCAGGACTCATGATCCTGTGATGGACCCAGGCTGGAGGACCCTGTTCCTGGAGGACTGCATCCTGTGGAAGGGACCCATGCAGGAGCAGTTCATGAAGAACTGTAGCCTATGGGAAGAAGTCACATTTGAGAAGTTCATAGTGGACTTTCTCCTGAGGTCCACACTGGAGCAGGGGAAGGAATCCTTCCTTGAGGAGGAAGCAGCAGCAGAAACAGCATATTATGAACTGACCATAAACCCCATTCATTCTTTGTCTCCCTGCACCACTGGAGAAAAAGAGATAGAGAAACGGGAATTAAGTAAAGTCCAGGAAGGAAGGGTGGTGGAAAGGTGTTTTTAAAATTTGTTTTACTTCTCATTATTCTATTCTGATTTTGATTAATAAGAAATTCAAGTAATTTTCCTAAGTCAAGTCTGTTTATCCCATGACTGGTGAGTAACTGGTGAGTGATCTCTCCCTGTTCTTATTTTAACCCACCATAATTTCATTATAATTTGTTCTCTCCTGTCCAGTTGCAGAGGTGAGTGATAGAGAAGCTTCGGTAGACATCTGGTGTCCTGTCAGTGTCAACTCCCCACATACAATAATCATGTTCTCAGCTCTGTCTCAGATCCAAAGGGTTATACCTCAAGACAGGGATGGTAGAGAAGTACAGTTTTTGTGCGTTCTTGGGTGTTTCATTATACTGTGCATGAGCAGCACTTTCTCTGCATTGGTTTGTGCAGTGCCATATGAAAGATTCCTTCTGCTGCCTTCTTCTTGTCTGACTCAATATTCACAGTAGAAGAGGCTCACCTTTTCAAAGATACATGGAGAAAACAGTGATGGAGAGGAGGTGCAGGCTGCATGTAAATTTTCTACCTAAGAGCAAGTATTGTTTCAGACAAGGTGGAAAAAAAATGAGAAATGGGACTCTGAAATATTCTTAAAAAAGAAAATACCAGTGTGACCTTGCCAGAAGCCTATCCACCACGCAGGTCAACTTCCTTCTCTTCTTTGCATAAGCCCACTTTCCCAAAAGGCCACAGCAGTAGGATTAAAGAGAACAGCATATACTTTGGCTGTAGCATGCGACACCTGCAGACCCAGCCCTCAGTGCAGTAGTAATTTTTTATTCGTTTTGATTTATGTATTGTCTCCTGCCAGACTCTTTTGAGTCTGATACTTGACTTCATAGAATTGCCCCCATGAATTTGCAGGGACCACTTTTCTTAATCTGTTTTGAAATTGCAGGGGACTTCTGGGTGTAAAATGGAAGACATTAATTGGTCACAGTAATCACCACATGGCTGAAGTCCAGCCCTGTAAACGTTGCTGCCTTTCAAATCCTCTGACCTTGGTATCATTTTATGCTCCCAGGCAAAAGGTCTTTACACTGGTAGCTGTGGAAAATCAATCTCAATTCCCTAAAGATGGAAGCACTGTTGCTAAATGTCACTGAGTGTTAGCAGCTGCTTTTCACTGGCTGTAGTTTTGAAGAGAAGTATTAAAAAGCAAACACTGGTTTGGGGATTGTGTACAGGTTCAAGTGTTTGTGTTGATGTTTCAGCTGTGATTTTTAATTTCTGGCACCCCTATGTAAAGAGATTTCATCTCTGTGTACAATGTTGTCATTACCTCTCCTAAGTTTTTAATGTCTTTTGGGAGTCATCTGTGGAGCTGTGCGTGTTGTAGGTTCTCATTCCAGGCAATGAAACTGAGTGGGACTGACCTTCACATTATTTTGGTCCAAAAAATTCTCCATGAATTCTTGGTAAAACAAAAGACCTGAGTTCATGAGAATATTTTCTTCTATTTAATTTAACCAAATCAAACTCAGAACCAAAACAGCTTAGGAAAAAGACACCAGAAAGACAAATTAGCACGACTGACAACTAGAACTTGCAAATGTGTACCAGTGTATCTGCATTTGTGCTTCCTGCTGGGTATAATATGCAGTGATTGAGCTAAATTTTTATGTATTTGTTGGTTTCTGGATGACTGATATTTTAGAACAATAAATAAATAAATAATAAAACAAAACCCAAAAATGACCAAAGGAAGAAAAACAGTGCAGGTTTTTAAACATGGACTTAATAATAAAAAGTTCCAGAAGTCCCTGGAGACAGCTAAATCCCTATATTTCCTCAGTGTCTTTGGCAACTCTTGAATCCCTTTTGTCTCTGGAGCATGGGCATAATAAGAGCTATTTGTCTAATTCATTGTGAATTTGAGGCTTTCATAATGATTATTTTTTAATGTCTTAGCTGTAGTTACTACTGTTTTTTTAATGCTCAAAACTGCTGAAGCAGCCTGTCAACACATTATCTTGAAAACAAATAGCTATGCTTGTCTTCTATTTTTCTGTGGATATTTCATTTCTCCTTCAAATTCTGAGTTGCACATCAGCAAATTATAACCCTGCCCAGATAATCCTGTATCTTTCTTTTCTTCCCAAATTTGTAGTATTATAGTTATTAATTTGGATGACTGTTACTTATAATTACTGGTGTCAATCTTGAATACACAGATTGCAGGGTTAAACGAAAATAGTGGTTAAAATGTAGTTGTGCTCTCCAGGATAGTCAAATATCCTTTTCAGTGGGTTGGATGACAAATACTTGAAGAAAGTACCCTAAGACCCTGAAAATTGTTTCAAATAGATATTGCAATTTTATGTTTTAATCAGCAATATCAAATTATTGCTAGCATTAACTATCTGCCACAACTGACACATTTAAACAAAAAATTTCACTGAAATGTTAGTCTACCCATGCTGCCACTGTGCTTTCTCAGAATTACAATAAATTATTTGACTAATGGGGTGGGATGCAGTCTTCTAAATACAGGTTTTAAACTGCCTTTCCAGAAGGGCTTGGGACTCTACAGACCCTGTTTCATATCTTCTGGTCCCAGCTGGGTGTCTCAGATACCACAGAGCATCTGAGAAATGTGGTTCTGAGTATCAGTGTTCAGGCAACTGATCTCTCACCATGTGTCTTATCTAAGAGTTGATCTGCCCTGGGGGAAGGAACGTAGAAAAAGAGGAGGAGGGTAGAAATTAGTTGCCATTTCCATAAGTGGTACAATTCTAAAATGCCTTGAAATTATTTAACTAATTTCTGAAAATTAAGTTCTCAGTCATTTCTACTTTTCCCATGCATCAGGACTATGTGGAAGTCTCGGAGAGCCACTTAAATGGTTGGGAGGAAGTCCTGGAGTCTTCTTGTCCAACCTCTTGCTCAAAGCAGGATTATTGCTGACACTAGCTGATGGCTACGCAGCTTTAGTGAGATGAGTCTTGAATGTGCCCAAGGATGGAGGTTTGAAATACTCTCTGGGCAGCCCGTGCCAGGGCTGCACTGCTGCACAAAAACACTTTTCCTCATGTCCATGTAGAACGTCTCAAGCCAGGAACTGTGACTGTTGGTCCTTCTTACACCATCTGATGCCAGAATGAGTTTCACACTGCTGCTTCCCTAAGGCTCCTTCAAGCAGACAACTATTAGCTTTTCCCTCACTCTCCTTGTCATCAGATCAAACAAGCTCATCTTCCTCAGCCTTTCCCTATGGGCCATGAGCTCAAGGTTTCTTCACCATCTCATGTTTTCTCCTGTCTTTCAACGCTTTTCTTGAACTAGGGGGACTAAATCTAGACGTGGGATTCCTGGTGTTGCCTCATCAGTGGTAAATGTGGGGGAACACCACCTTCTGCTCAGCTGATGGCAATCACCCTAATGTATCTCAGGATGCAGTTTGCACTATTTGCACTGAGAGCACACTGCTGGCTGATGTTCAGCCTGGTGCCAACAGTAATTGTCCTTTGATCATGGCTGCTACTCAGCCAGTCATCTCCCAGACTGTACTGGTGCACCGATTTGGTCCACCTGGGCATGGAGATTTGCACTTCTCACTACTGAAATCCACATTATTTCCACTGGCCCAGCTCTCAGGGTCCTTTTGGACTGAGACTTTATAATGAACCATCTTTTCAGTGCCTTCCTTTTTTTTTGACTCCTACATATTGTCATTTAAAGATACGCTACAGTTCTCCACATACAGGAAAATGATGAAGACATTAAACAAGACTGCCTTTGTACTGGCCTGTGGGTATGGTGTTTACAGTCTTGCAGAAAATTCACAACTGTTATCTGGTTTACATTATTTCCCAGTCAATACTTTGTTGTTTGTTCACATGTATCAGATTACACTGGCACTGCATATTCTTAAACTCAATAGACCTCTTAAAACCAGACAGTTAAGGTCTAAGTGCTGGCAACATATGCTTCCTGCAGAAAACAAAGACAGCTGGGTGAACTCAGTAATTTTGAAAGAATAGAGAAAACACTAGTTTAAATATGGAGTTAGGTACTAAATTTTTGCAATCAAATGCCATATTATTCACAAAATTTATGGCTTGTACAGTCTCCAGATAATGCACTAATTTCCACAGACAGACACTGAGCAGATGTCTAAAGCAGAAGCTGTATTGCATGACTAAATTCAGTAAAAGAAGATAGGAAGACAGGGACAGAGAACCACACCTCCAGCCACACACAGCTTTGTTCAGTGGGTACTTCGTCCCACCTCAAGGGCACCTTTGAGTCCAACAGTGGGATTCATCTCACCTGTTGTTGGAGCTCTACAGTGCAGATACTGAGCATGCTGTTAAAATTGCTGTAGGGAAATAAGCATTTTCAGGGCATCATTCCTCCGTCTAAATGCAGAAATCCACCTTAGGTTTTCTGTTTTTCCATCTCCATTATATATGGGATGTTCTTCCTGTTGATTTGCTTGTGGATGTTTATGTTATAGACATCTACACCTGGTCAACTGAATCTCACCCTTGTTGACTATAGAGAGATCTTGTGGTTTACACAAATTCCAAACTTCTATGCCTAAATGTAATTTGAATAAATATGTTCCTTCTTTATGTTTGGAAATGAAATGAAAGCTGTCTCTTACTGATTTCCTTGACCTCAGATCAAGTAAAGTTCATCTGTTGCTGTCAAATATCTCATCTAAATGTTTTGTAGCAACTTAGAAGATCCATCTTTGCTGTACTCATTTCTGTTCTACATTTTGGTCATTTTAAGTAGGGGAGTACTTCCAAATATCAGTTATCCTTCCTCCTGTACAGCCCTGATGAGAGGACACCTCTGGAGATTATCAAAATGCATCCTAGAAAGATTTATCCAAACAATAAAATAAAGGGTGAGCTAATAGTAGTTGAAACAGCAGATGATGAAAAGAAAAGTCTTTTATATATCAGAAAGGGAAGCAGTCAGGAGGAACCTCTAGAGGAAGACAGAACTCAATAAAATTCAGCATCTAAATAGAAAATTAAATGAACCATACTCAGTTAGGCAAGACTGGCTCCATCACAATGAATAAGCCACTTACATAGCTCTCATTTTAGTTATAGAACACAGGAAAAATATTTTAATTTATTGTAATTGTACACAAATGAACAGAGGCCTTGAACCACCGATAATAACAGGATTGAAGAAGATACCTGCTGGCATTGCCATGTGGGAAGAACAATAGGCTGC
Source organism: Rhipidura dahli (assembly GCA_013399225.1). Classification (NCBI taxonomy): domain Eukaryota; kingdom Metazoa; phylum Chordata; class Aves; order Passeriformes; family Rhipiduridae; genus Rhipidura; species Rhipidura dahli. Next base: position 214,176 of record VXAC01000331.1, on the reverse strand, counting down.
CTATAGAAATAATACAGTGCAACACCATTAGCAGTATTAAGTAATGATTAGTATCAAAGAATCTTCGAATCATAGAATATCCTGAGTTGGAAGGGACCCACAAGGATCATTGAGTCCAACTCTTGCCCTCCACAGGACAACCCCAGGAGTCACACCCTGTGCCTGAGAGCATTGTCCAAATGCTCCTTGAACTCTGCCAGGCTGGTGCTGTGACCACTGCCCTGGGGAGCCTGTTCAGTGCCCAACCACCCTCTGGGTGAAGAACTTGTTCCTGGTATCCAACCTAATCCTCCCCCAACTCAGCTTCATGCTGTTTCCTTGAGTCCTTACTTTTTTCTCAGCTATTTCCTGTCACCTGGGATCTGCTACCCAGAAAAGCTTGCTTCTACTTGATGTGAAACTTCTTTTGCAATCCTCAGCAACATTTTAGCATAGAAGAGCCCTGACATAATCCTGAGAGCACTCAGAGGCCTTTTTGTGTTATGGAACCACAACTTCGGACTTCAGTGGGGAAACAGGATCCTTCACAAGGCAATGACAGACACTAGCTAGAAATCATAATTTGTTTGGAATAAAACAATTTTCTACTGTTTCATATTCTGTTTATTACATAGAATTTCTAGTCTGGGAATTGTACACTTGCTCAGTTGATCTTAGTGGGAATTTTTGCAGTGAAAAAGGAGATAGTTTCTGTAGTGTTGCATATGATAAAGTTCCTTAATGAAATCACACTTTTATTGGCAATAAAACACACCACTCCTGGTGTAGTAAAATTTTGTAGGTTCTATGGAAGGCTTTGGTATGTACTTCTCAGATAGTATTTCTTCTCTGTCCAGCTGTTGAAATTTGCCTCCAAATCCAAAGTGGTAATGTATGCTTTTGGCAACTGGTAAGGTTGTTAAAGTTTCTACCTCTTTGAAAGATTGTGTAAAATTTACAGCATATTTGTTCTGACTGCAGAGTTTTAAAAATAATTTGCTGACTGCAGCAAAACATTACTCAAAAAACATTTGTTGAGAAATTGGCACTATTTACTGTGCAGTCAGCAGGGGTGGCAGGTAACGTTTAATTACATGTTTAAATGCCTGCATGTTCTGCTGTGAATGTTCAAACAAGAAAAAAGATCACATTTTATTAATAACACTAATTCCTGGTCTGGCTATTGTTCCTCATGGCAGGTGGTCTTGCTCGAATCACAAAGCTGTAATCAAAAGGGTATTAAAGCAAGATTGATCATTTCAGAACACTTTTTCCAACTTGCAGGATTTTTACAGTTTTTCAGAATTGTCTCACTTTGTGCCATTGCAACTCTATTCAATGGCATAATTTCCTGCAGTTGCAGCTCTCTCCTTAGGCATTGGATCTTATTTTATTTTTAATTTACATGTTTCGCTCTCCTTCTAAGCAACCAACTTTCCTTCCTTCCTTCCTTCCTTCCTTCCTTCCTTCCTTCCTTCCTTCCTTCCTTCCTTCCTCCTTCCCTCCTTCCTTCCTTCCTCTTTAAATAGTTTCCAATAAACTTGAGTTTAGCTAGCTATAACATTAATTATTAAAATTACCTAATTTATGCTAAAGAATTTACTTCCAACCACAAAAATACAAGGTTGACTAAGCTCTGCACTATGCCGTCAGGGAACAAGATGATACTGCCTTCCCCAGACAGCCTTTCCTAACAGCTTAAAGTGATGATTATGAGTTTTTTCAGGTTTTTTTTTTCTTTTCAGTTAATTGTAATCCAGATACTTCCATGGTGTAGCTCACTTCATGACTATGTAAGTGCTAGCAACAGTGGAGGTGAAGCAGAAGAAGATAAAGGCCACTAGACTGATGTCAAAGATACTGGAACTTAGCTTTTTGGATGAAGTACAAACTGTCTTAAGTCAAAGTGATAACATTACCAAACCTTGTTACCTCCAGGAAATTAACTTAAGCATGCACACAAAAGCTTTGCTGAAATCCCGTTGTGAACAAGTCTCTTTGAGATTCAGAGATCGAAGCTGTAGCCTCTAGACATGCTCAGATCCATGAAACCAAACCAGAATTAACAACACACAAATTAACCTGTTTTCCAGCTTATGATGAATTTTCTTGTCAGCTTCCAGCTTTGGAACTCTTCTACCCCTCTGGCGTTTCTCTTTTTCTTTAAAAGTATACCTTAAACCCAATATCTATTTTAACTGCAGAAAGATGATGCTTTACATATTCTGCATATAAATAGTGTCTTACTATTTCTACCTCATTGTGGAACAGTTCTTGCAAGTGGTCTTTCTGGATAATGTTGTTTTCTGTCTCAAAAACTGAACAGGTAATTATTTTTAAGCTCTCTTATGATATTTACTGTCTATAATTAAAAAAAGAATGTTTTGAGAAATAGACTGTAGCACAAACTGGTTTTAGTGTTTAGAATCTGTCTCTGTTTACTAGATCAAAACAAAATTAATCCAGACTTTCTCTACAGTATGAAAGCAGCACTAAATTAAATGGTATCTTCTCTATCATGCTGCCAGTGCTCCCAAGAAATACAGCACTAGAAATAAGATGGCACAGTAACTCTCTTGCACTTTAATTCCTGCAAGGCTTCTATCATTTGTTTCTCTGCAATCTAGGATTTCTTTAGCACAGTAAGAAACACTGAGAAGATTTTTGAGAGAGCAAAAAGCATAATTTATATCATGGTCCTTGACCCATTCTTCAACTATTAAGATCAGTTCTACCCTCTGTGATACCTGAATGTCATGGGAAGTTAATCATCAGAGCTTTTGGTTGTTGCACAGCTCCCATCAGGCTTACTGCACCATGGTTTCTCTGTCTACCATTTCTTCTCAAATTCATCTTGCTTATCCTGCCTGTATTATCCTGCTGAATTATTTCTTTGGGTTTTTTACTAATGCATCACACACTTCAGTGGGCACAACATTGAGTAAATGAACACATTAGGAGTTTACAAAAATTCTGAATTTTGAAGGTGATTTTCAATATCTGTTTTGTCTTTAATGTGACTGGAAATCAGCTACACTAAGCAGCTGCTAGATAAATATTTTTATTTTTATCTTTCTGAAACCAGAATCAACATATCTATGTCTACATATCTACAGTGCAGATCACTGGCTTTAAAAATAACCCTGTAAGTTCTAGCTTTCTGCCATTATGTCTGCAATATCTACAGTTTCCTTGAGTGCTCTGAAGTTCTGCCTCTTCAGGCAGGTTTTATGGGCACCCATTGCTCATGAATGAGCACTGGCTGATGCCAACGAAGTTTGACTGAGCAACCTTCCTGCAGGGACAGTAGGTGCAATCAGGGCTTGCAAATCACCAGCTGTGCACAGGCTGGAAATGAACCTGTTTAAAAATTGGCTCTTTTTCTCAGAAAAAATGGTTTTAGGTGGGATTTTATCTTCAACAACTCATGATAGCCTCTACAGAAAATAAGTATTTGTGAGGAATGTATCAACATATTCTAAGTTTCACTATTTTGCCAACTAATATAACACATCAGGAAATCTGGGGAAACTGAAATCCTGTTTTGTGTTATTTTTGGATGTGGGCTCTTAGAATGTTTTTCTAGCTTGTGATGATGTCACACTGATGCATGTAAATAAATATTCAGCACAAGCTGAGAAGTTTGGCTCAAGTGAAGCGTGGCTGTTCTGAAATTCCACAGAGAGGTTTGCCCTGTCATTTCACAAAAATAACTCTCTTGCAAGAAAGATCTAATGTAAAATAATCATCAGGACTACGACAGAAAGAATAACTGTTTCTTTGTGGACCAGAATCACTTAACTTGTGAATCCAATAGAGAAAAAAAACTAGCATGGACATGGGGTTGAAATGAAATTTTGCTTCTGAACACTACCCAATATGGAGGGACCTGAAAAATATGGAGCAAACTGCTTGTGTTGGAATAAAAATAATGGTTAGAAATACCAAGCTGTGAGTTGTATGCATGCACCCAAACTAAGCTTGGGAGTTTAGGGATTGGGGTTCTGCTGTAGAACTACCTCTCGAAACAATTGTAACAATCCACACCACGAATGACATGATATATGACATTGTATGCCTGAATAGAATTTAGTACTCTACAAGCGTGATAAATCCATCTGCCATCCTTCCCAAAGGAAGGAGGAATTTCTATAGCTTCCTCGGCCTCACATAATCCATTTCAGCTGAATTCCAAACAACGGTTGGTCATGGTAGGTTTCCCAGCCACTTGCACATTCTCTTGTAATAATTCTTTTAGGGGAACTCAGTCTTCCTGTTATTAGTCAGAATGTACTTTATAATTGCCTATTGCTTCAGTCTGTCCTAACTGTTCAGAACTAAGATACAGTTCAGAATTAATAGACAGGAAGTTTCTGTTTTCTGCAGTTTTTATGACTTTTTTGTTACATTGCATCCTGCTATTCAGTCATCACTGGAAAGAACAGAGAGTGTTGTTTGCCAGTAGACAGGGGAGAGGACTTTGCAGTGATCTATCACATATTTTTAGTTTCAACAGATTTTAGCATGAAAAAATGGATGATGTAATCAGTTTAGCTGGCAAACACTGCCTTGGACTAGGCAGTGTGAAAAAACAGCATTGTATTAGTAATTTTCTTCAATAAGGAAAATTATTTATTTGAAATGCAATAGTGTGCTTGTGCTTGAATTTACCTGACTGTCTACAGAGCATGCCAACATATCTGCAGTCTGGTCTTATAGATGCTACCTCAAGACCATATTTAACAAATATAACTTCATTTAACATAGTATTCCAGTTCAGGCCTGTGTAGCAATTGCATGTAAAACCACTGTTGTAGAAGGAAAAGGTGGGGAATGGTTACACAATCAAGTAGGAACAGTTAATCTAGATGACCTTTATTCAAAGCCCAGGGAGAGGTGTGTTTAGTTACCAGTGACGACTCAGTCCAGTTATCCAGCTGTCCATCTACAAGCACGTCTGCTGGGACCAGCCTCCAACCTTCACCAAAAAGACGTAGTAACCCCTTTGTATGAGCTGCTCTTCCCACACCTCACGAGTCCCTACTTATTGTGGTCCTATCTGCTAATTAGCCATATGCTCTAGGAACTGAAGCTGTACTGAACTGAGTTTTGGGTGACCTTGACAAGGGAGTGCTTCTTCCTCACTGTTCTCCTTCCCTGACCTGGGTTAGATATTTGTGTTTTGGTCAGGGAAGCTGCCCTGCATGATTCTCTCCTGTGACTGTCAGAGGATGAAAGGCCAGCCCAGAGATGTCTTACCAGACATCTTAACAATGTAAAGTTTCCGGGCCAAAGATTCTGTTAATTATCCAGTGCTAACAACTGATAAGCAACGTACAATCATGATATTGAATTGAAGCAAAGAGTCTCAAAGCCAGACTAATTGTCTTGCTGCTTTTAGAGGGAAGAAGGCTTATATTCACAGTTCTTCCTTTATGTGTCTTTTCCCATTCTGTCGAGACTGCTGTAGTACATGCTGGATAACTTCTTTAAGGTTTCCTCTCTCCATAGGTTGTGGTCCTGTGAACCCGAGACTAATTATCACCTTAGATGAAAATGATAGTACTAGAGGGTTTTCTAGGAGTTACAGCTCAAGGTGATGATGCTTGCAAATGAAATGAAGCAAGGAGGATGTTCATGCTTTCATGAAGTTCACAATTTCCCTAAGATCTACACGCTTGCTGTATCTTGGAACAGAAAGACCTCAGGGTTCTTCTAACAGATATCTGAGGTCAACATCAATGTCTAATTCAAAGACCTCGGCAGAGGTATATGTAGCATGTCCTCTTTTCTCCTGCACTGAATTTCTCTATCAAAGGCACATTTCTTTGATGTCTTGCAGGTTTAAACACCCAAAAGACAAAGCATAGCTGTTGGCATTCTTTCAAGGCTTGTGCAGAAAATCCAGACTGCAAAATTCACAAAAAGAAATTCAGCTGGAGAGTTTCAATGAACTACAACTAACAACCTTCAGTAACTGTGCTGAGCAGACATCTCAGGATTTCTTGTGTGAACAATGGAAGCCTGGAAGAGAAGGCTGGGAGAAAAATGAGACTGTCTTGCAGAGTACTTGTATTAAAAGACTTCAGTGACTTTCAAAGAAGGAAAATTTACCTGAAGTGTAAGAATATTTCTCTTTGCTTGCTGATGAATTTTATTTTGGTGGGGGATTTGAACTTTTTCTGCCTTTAAATGTAGAGTTTAAATGCAGAGTTATGGAATAGTCCATGTATTTGTATATGAAAAAAAGAGAATTATTTATATATATATGTGTGGCTATATTTATACACACACAGACATGTTCCCAAGATGTATTTGATCATGTATTTGAATTGATGCATTTGAATTAATGCATTTTTTTTATTGAAATGAGGAGGAGCAGCTGCTTGGAACAAAATACAGTTAAAGAAATTACTCTGGAAACTTCCAGAGACCAAAAAAAATCACTATAACTTAAGAGCAATTTATCATACAGTATTGTGTATCAAGTTTCTCGGTTATTTGGTACCTTATCAGGTGCTCTACATGCAGGAAAGTTCATAAGGTCCTTTGCATATTTCAAGGACCACCCAGGCAATTTTTTTTTTTTCCTGGAGCATGCAGCCTCCATAAGTTTTCTCTGAGTTAAAGCCTTTAGCATGGTCTTTTAAAATTTCCAGCAGTTATCTACAGGTAACTTTTTACCTGCTTTATGCTGTATGGTTCACACATGTTTTATAAAGAGTAAATAACAATATTGTGTGTCAGCCTTCACTTTGATAAGCTAAAAAAATGTCAGGTTGATTTTTTGGTCAAACCAGCTGTCGAGTGCTTACTTGCATGTCCCTGAAGGTTGATGTCATAGGGGATCAGACATTGCAGTTTGTGTAATGTCAATCTGTGTCAGGACACAGTGGAAAAGGCAGGAGGTGTCAGTGGGAGGAACAATTTCACTTAGGAGATGCCTCACAAACAGGGTTTATAGTCTGGTTGTCACTTTCAGCTGATAGGTGGGTTATTACTTTGCCAACCTGTAGCCACTGTTGATTATTCAGTAGGGTCCTACATGAATATTCAACATGGTGTTTTGGAAACTAAAGGCAAACTGCTGCCTTTAAACACATCAGCCACAAGAAAACTCCCTCAGCACACACTCACAAATCATTCTAAACATACTGTGTTTTTTTAATGTATAGATTTGGGCATCCATGGGAGCTCTGGTTTATTCAAAGAGTACCCTTTGGTCTCTGTTTTTCCATAAGCACTTTTGTGAGGGGTAAAGAACAGCAGTTTGGTATTTGATGAAAGTTGCATAGCTTCTTAAAATGCTTGTCAGACAGAAGAAATTATATACTCAGATAAAATAAAAAGCTCTTGATGCTGGCCATAGCTCATTGCAATCAGCTATGATATTAAAATGCAAGTGCTGGTTTTCATTTGCTCCTTGAATTAGCTTAAGGTAGAAGGACTTTTCAAGGGACACTTCCATTTTGATTATTAAAATTGCTGACTCGTTTGCTCCTGAACATTTCAGGTATGCAGTGGCTGCATTTCCCAGTGAAACTAATTTGCTTACCTTTTCTTGTCAGGTAATTTGGACCCAAGCGTCTTTATTTTAATTGAAAAAAACAATTAGTCTTCTTCGTGCAAGCCTGCATGGCTTGTCTTCATTTAATAATCAGTTGTGTAATTGGCGTTCAGACACAGTTTAACTGAGAAAATTGCAGCATTTTGCCTATGTGGGGTTATTTGAATACTGAAAGTGAAGCTTCCTATAACGCAATCAGTTCCTTGAGGGCACACAAATCCTTGCCTGACCTTTTGAAATAAATTAGCAACAGAATCCAAGGGTTGGTATTTTGATGTAAAGGTTGCAATGAATGCCATCTGTCGGGTATCAGAACAGTTTAATGAAAGCCTCTTACATGAGGTGCTCTACAAGTTCAGGAAGATGCTCTGGGGGCTCTGCTCTGAGCTGCATCCAACCTGTGTATTCTGGCAAAGCTGGACAATTTGTTTTCCTATGCCTTAATGAGAGAATCTATCTGAAAGCTGCAAATTATGGCAGTCTCCATTCTTTCCACCATGTATGAGGGATCCCTGTGATGGCTTGCTGAACACTGTTAGTGGCTCCTGAGTCTGGCAGCAAGGTGGAGGCTCATGCAGTCGCCCTCCCATGATGGTCCTCGCACCCCTGGCAGTGACCACCCCTCCCTCTGTGGGATGATGGGGACCCTCTCCTCTTGGCTTGTGGTGATGGGTGTCCCACATTCCTGAGACTCTCCAGGACAGCCCTGAGTGAGGGTGTTGGGGTCTCCATTGTTCTGGTGAGGTGACTGAGGCTCCCTCCTGTGCCTTGTGTCCCTCTGCTCTGTCTCATGCATGGGAAGAAGCCTTTAGTAACATGAGCTAAAAAATTGTTACTGTACCTCGGGGGAAAAATCCTCTGGCATGGAAGTCTGGCCCTTCTCCCCACACCACCTAAGATACATGGCTCTCTCTGGTCCTGGAATTTACCATCCTGGTGATACTATTGGATATATGTGGGAGTGAGAAAGGCCTAGTCATCACAGACTGGAGAGTTTTCCATGAGCCACAGCCCTCAGTGGAACTCCAGGAGTTTGTCAGACTTTTCTCTGTCTCCACACAGTTTGTCAAATGCCTTGCCCTTCCTCTACACAAGGTCTAGTAAAAAGTGCTGAGTCTCCATTCTTGATGAAATTCAAAACTCAACTGCACAGGACTGAGCACTGCTGTAGAGCTGTAGGATGACCCTGCTTTGAACAGAGGGCTGGACAAGACCATCTCCAGAGGTCCCTTCCCACCTCAGCCAGTCTGGGATTCTTCAATGTAAAATGGTCCCTCATTTTGGGAGAGGGAATCCTCTTTCTTCCCATAATACAAGCAGGTGGAAATACAGTATTACCAAACCAAATGAATTTGTTTATTCTTTGACAAAAAGTGATGACAATGGGAGCACACAGAAAGATTTGATAGAATTGCGCTGATATGAAGAGTGGTTCTCCAGACAACCTTCATTTCAAGAAAGGGTAAACTGATTTCAGACTGAACTGAGAGAGCTCATTTTAGTGTATCCCCATCTTCAGATGATACTCTCCAAACTCAGAACAAAAACGTTAAGATGACTGCTCCTATTATTTTTCTAAGGAAATTCAATGAATAAAAGTTAAGGGTTTTTTCTTATGTCAAAGAGTTTGACTGTTTATATCAAAATCTTTGAAGGTACCCGGTCCTTTTTATCCTGTTTGCTTTGTATTAGTTCTGAATCTGAAATTCTTTCAACTGAACCAGAAATCTTTGTCATCTTGAAATTGGAGCATCAAATACACTGACTGTTATTACATAACTATTTCCATTTTTATTAAAGCATGTCTGTGCCACAGCAAGTTTCTCTAAGCAATACATAAATGAGGTTTTGAAACTCCGTTCCAAAAATCAGGTTATATAAACTCAGCTTTGAAATATAATTTTTTGCTACAAGAATTTTAGACCGTCTTAAGTCAACTCAATTTTAGAAGACAGAATGAACCTAGAATATCTCCCTCCTATTATTCATGGCAGAACATTTGGAAATCCCATTTCTAGGAGAAGTATTTGGAACTAGATGATCTTTAAGGTCCCTTCCAACCCAAGGCATTCTATGATTCTTTGAAAAGAAATGGAAAATTGAATTTGCACTTTGAACACTTAAAGCAGATTTTCATGGCCTGCCAATGAATGGCCAAAGAAACTATGAATGTTATGTAGTTCAGCACATTTGACCAAGACTGTCAATAAACAAAGTTAAAGCTCCTAGAATGAGAGACAGAAATGCTAATTTCTAAATTTTCACTATCTGCTGCACTGGAGTCCCTGGGAGAATAGGTACAAATTGGACATCTGCTGAGTTTACATTACAGCAGTGTGTATGGGCAATGCAGTCTGGACAAGAGCAAGAGAAATCTTAACTGAATTTACAGGGAAGTATTTTTACAGCCATTACAGATCTTAAAATCAACTAGAGACAGATTCTGTGTTCTTCAAAAAGGAGAAGATGAACGTTTAAAAAACCCACTATTTTTAGAAAAAGGTAATGGTGAGTTTCTGAATGACTTCGGGAACCACATACTTTTACAATTAAGAGATGCAGAGCTGCTTTCGAAGTTTCACATTTATTAAAGCTTTCACTCACACACCTTGTCCTGTGAGCATAAGGACAAACTGGAATTAGCTAGCCATCATTTACAGAGGTGAGTGGCAATGCCAGCTGGGAGGAGCTTTATGCCATCCTTGAACATTTAGCAGTTGCTGAGCTGCTGTCTAGATAGTGTATTCAGTGCATTTCCAAAATAAAAAAAAATATCTCCTCTGGCCATTAACCATGGCCCTGTTCACTGTACTCAAGAGAAATTATTCCCTTGTTAGAAAATGTCTCTTCTGACTCCCTTAAAAGAAAAAAAAAGGAAAAGATATATAGTAATTTTTTTTTCTCTGAGTAACAAGGTCCAAACCAAAGGGGATAAATACGCCCATCCAAATGGGCTGACTGTTCCAGATCAGTGGCATTACTGTACAGAAAGAGGTGCTCATGCATGAGGAAGGACTACAAAGCTGGGTTCCCAGAGTACTGTACGCTATCTGTATTCAGATATTTCCCTTATCAGACAGGGGATATAGCTCTTGAATAATCAGTTGGGGAAAAATTTCATATTCTCATTCAGTCCAAGGTACAGCGAAGGCCTAGGGCAGCTTCAGCTTAACACAAGTACCTTAAATTGAAAGCAGTTACCAAAGCTATTAAGGTTATTATTTGCTGCAACACAGCAAAATGTGCTTCTGGGAAAGCTGGAGGAAATGCCCAAACTCAGAAGCACAGCTCAAGTTTGCCCACACTGGGAGGCCTCAGGCTCCTCCAGCTGCCCTGCACACATTGGATGCTGAGCTCTGCCCTTGCTCAGGTGAGACACAATTTCTGCAGCAGCTTCCTTTGGCAGTAAGGAGCAACTACAGCAATTGAGGACATCTCTCCTGGAGCCAAGCCAAGCCTGCAGGGGCTGAGATCAGCACCAAATACGGGGTGGGGGGGATGCTCTAGTCTGGCTCTTAAAAATGCTGTGCTGCTTCCCACTGCTGCTGCTCCACAAGGCAGCTCTTAGCTCTGCCAGCTCGGGGCTTCAAACTCTATTATCCCAAAACTGCACTTTGGTCCTTTCCTGATGCTCCTGGGAATGACTGCTAAAATTCAAAAGGAGACCTTGTGAATACAGATGGTGTCATGTTGTGGAAATGTCTTACAGCAAACAATAGGTTTTTCTTCATCCAAATTACAAATAATCACTCAGAGTACTTTCTTTCAAAAGCAGTATTTATTTTTTCATCAAGATAAGACACATTACATACTGCATAAAGTAAAAAGTACTGCTAGGAAAGCTGAATTTAACTGAGATAAAAAAAAATATACATAAATTGCACTTGAGAAAGTAGGCTTTATCCCAGAAGAATATAGTAAATAAAAAGCTGATGAGTGGTTTGAAATTAGGACTCTTTCTGAATTGCCTTTGAAAATGTATTTATTTTGGGGGGGATTTCAGTTCCACCAATAAAATGGAACCAGATTAGTTTTTTTTAAAAGCTTTGCTCTTTAAGTTAAAATAGTGTGTAAACAACGTAACAATTCTACATGGACAAAAGAGGGAAAAAATGTATGGAGATACACCTTTGCAATTTCTGCTAATAAATAAAAAAGAAAAATTTTGCTGATGTTTGGGTTCACCAGGGTCATTGCAGCTTGGGGGTTGGGTTTTGTGGAATTTTTAGTTCACAAGTTTGTCATCATCCCCACACTGCCACATGAAGCCCATCTTCCTGCACTGGCTGGGAGCATGGTGTCTGTATGGCAGCAGGAAGCAGTGAATGGTCCCATTCATTAGTAAGTGTCCCAGGAGTAATACTTTAAACTTTGTGACAAGCTTAGCTTATATTTAAGAAGGTAAACCCATCATTAAGCAAGAGGATTTTTCTTACTTTACATCTGAATCTTTCTGCTGGACCCTGGCATTCACTGCTGCCTTTATCTAACTCAGCTAGCTGAATTCTCAGCTGTTCAGACTTTGAAAGGAGTATCCATACTATCTACCTTTGTGTATCCCACTTAGATGTCTTAATCAGATTTCTAGTTTTTCTATATAGTCAAAAGACAGGAAAGAAAGCTCCCAAAATGGGTGATTTCAATCTCTGGACTAAGGCACACTACGGGAGAGACTCATTTGCCTCTAGGGGTAACCTGGGCTCCCAGACAAGGCTGAATGTCCCTGATCAGGAGGCAAAAGCACCCCTCACAACACACGGCTGTTGGGATGGGACTGGGGAATTAAAGGACCACTTAGAGCACAAAGCCTTGTGAAACTTGTGTATCCTGCAACCAACGCTAGCTATGAAGTCAGAGTGCTTAGGCAGGGTTCAGGCAGAGATATACACAGAGTGTGCTGCCCCAAAAACAAGCTGTACTGCCAAGGTCTCGCATGCAAAATCCTTCCAAACTTAGCTAAAAAATTATAGAAGGGCTGGGTCAATCTTGTTATTAAGCCAGAGACAGAAAAAGAATGAGGTGTTCTTTAAGTAGTCCTGAACTACAAAATGAAGGTGGTAATCTTTGGTTACAGGGCTGTTCTTTTAACGTGAATTGCTTTGAAAAACGATGAATCACTTCCCAAGTAAGCATTCAGGAGCATTTTTAAATAGACATCTGTGAGCCAGAGAGGAAAAATTAATATAAATAATAAAACCCCCACACTTTCTGAATCTCCAAGGTTAAAGTACAGGAAAGAAAGTAACACATTTCTAAGGGATCTTTCAGCAAAGTTTTGCTAAAATTATAAAAAAGCACAAAATACTTGAGCTGATGAAGAGGGAAAATGAGAACATTAGGGTGCTTTTGTAACAAACCTGTAGAGTACTAAAACATACTGGCTTGAAGGCCTTGTATTATTTTATTTTATAGAACATGCCATTTTCCTCTAATTTTAATTATTATTGTCAACCTACTTCACTCTTTCAGAGAGACAGAAAGACAAGAGCCAGCACAGACAAGATGATTCAATGCAGCCTATGTCTACTATAAAACATAAAACCTCGGCCATTAAATGTGCCACCCTATTCCCTCTGTTACATTGATCATGATCAAAACTCCCAACTTCTTTGCCAGACTAAAATCTGCCTGATTTTTTACATTTTTGGAGCAGCGTTTGAAAATCCTTAAAACTAGTTTGGAAGGATATTTTTTTTCCTTTTTCAGCTAGAGCACTTTTGTAAAAAGTGTAAAAAGCTATGCTGTAGCTTTTAAAGTGCTAATTTTGAGGTGGTATTTAGTAATATTCTTCTGGAAGTTAGTAAATGATGCACATTTTCCATGACTGACAGACATTGCTTAATGAGATAATATGCTTCAGCAAAATGCAAGTAAAAAGAAAGAAATTCACTGTCAACAGTTTAACCATGGCAATACACAGAGCTGGAATGAGACAGCTAACCTCAGATAACTAAGATTAATTCATATATGACAAAGTTATAATAATCCATATTTAAAACAAACAAATAAAGAAACCCCAAACCAAATAATCATAATTAAATCTCAAACACAGTTTTGTTTCCCAGTAACACAACTGCAAAACAAATCAATATTTTCAACAAACAAGCGCCCTCTTTCATCTCCTCCACAGGAAAACACGGCACTCCTCGAATTGCTGCGAGGAGGATCCAAGGGGAGGGCTGTCTCACCCCTCTTGTGTAGAGGAGGCTCCTCTTGGGCAACTGTGGAGCCACTCTGGGCAAGAGGCAGGAATCCAGATCAGGTAGGTAGTGACCAAAATCAGTTCCAGCCTGCAGGTATTCACCTGGGGGCCTGGTAGGAGCCTCCTCTTGCAGAAGCACCTGGGTGACTGCTCCCATGGAGCCACCACGGCAAAAGTACCAGCCTCTGCACCCCCCTACCACCCTCAGTGTCCTGGCTGCTGCAAAGCATCTGCTAATTTCAGCATGTGACTTGCTCGAGTGCCAAAAGTGAGGTTTGACTTTACTGATGTGTTATTTCATGTAGTGATGGATTTTCTGCATTCTATCTCACTCTCTTGGGCCAGAATGCTGGGAAGTTCCCTCTGAGAGTGGGGCAAACTATTTTGCACTCATACAAGCTCAAATTCTCTCTTCATTTATACCCACCTGAAAACCCCACCTACCATCAGGAGAGCTGAGCAGGTAGAAATGGCAGCAGAATTTGAGTGCAGGAACTGGTGAGTGGAAAACAAACACAACTCTATTTCACTGCCAGTTACCACAAATACCTACACACCTGGTATTTATATTCAGGTGGGTACTGTGTACCTAAGGACTGCAATTGAGCTTTTAAAATCTCAGCCCTCAGAATCTAGCTATAGACAATCACAATCCTAAAACCTTGGATGCTGATACATAAATGTATGATATACCTGTTTAGTTGCCATGGCACTAATCAGCACAGCAATGATTTTTGCTAATTGCAAAGGCAGGCTAGTAGCAAATTTCAAATGATTAGTGAGTAAAGGTCCTCAGAGCAATCCTGCTTGAAAGTAAATGTCTGGTAAGATGCAATTAGTGTGCCTGATTTTCTCTTTTGTTTCTTTGTTTTTCCTTTTTTATCGGGGTGGTCTTGAACTGCAGACACAATCACAACGCTCATGGTGATCCAGCTGTATATCTACCAAGGACATGTTGTTCCTGATTCTGCCTCTTCTTCTGGTATGCCCAGCCTCAGGGACAAACTTCAGCACCTGGGAGGATCAACAAAAATGCACTGAATTAGAAAACACTGTTGGAGATCTGAGGAGACCTGAGTGTTGGGACCCCAAGGGCACCAAAGACCCTTAATGGCCCTGACCAGCATTAATTTGGACACAGTTCTGCTTTATTTCCAGCTTTTTCTTTGCACTCTTTGACATCCTGCTGTGCTGTTTGTCCTGGAGCTTGGACAGACTGTGTTATTTCCTACATCAGGTATCTTTAGATCTTGCAGTTTCCTAATCATGTCCAAAATTGCTCCTTTGCATGTGATTTATCCAGCATGTTTCCTTTGGCTCATCTTTGCAGTTCCATACATATTTGAAGAGTCCTGTCCCTCCTTTCCCTTGTGCAATATTTCTGCTCTAAAGAACAAGAAACACTTTTTTACGCAATTTGAAATTTCTGAAGCACGTATCACTAGAATTGGTCCAAAAATAAATACTTGTGGAGGGCAGAAGGAGATGAAGGAGCTTGCACAAAATATGTGTCAGATCCCTCTAAGTTTCTGTGGAATCTGAGTTTTGTTGGCTTATCTTAAAAATCTGTGTCTCAACCTAAATTATTTCTGAAGAATTTACTGTGAATAATGTCAAACAAACAAGCACACAAAATTACTTCCTAGGGAAGTATACATTGTACAAGATGCTTTTGAGAAAATTCTACCTAGGCAAGGAGATCTTGAGACCCATAGGAAGGGGGTTGTAGGTTGTAAAAAAGATGAGAAAGAGGCAACAAACACAAGATGCAACAACAAAAAAATTGCATTTGGGTATATGTAAGAAAATACTGAGAGTGGTAAGACACTGGAGCAGATTGTCCAGAGAGGCTGCAGAAAACCTCAACACAGTCAAAATAAACCAGATGAGACCCTGAGCAAACTCATGTAACTTCAACATTTTTCCAGCTTTTATGGGAGATTGGGTAGGAGACCCTCAGAGACATCTTCCATGGGTAGGAGACCCTCAGAGACATCTTCCAACCCATATCATTATATGAATCTGATTCCCTGAAAATAATCTTGTATCTTCCCAAATCTCACAGCAAAGTGGCCAGAAGGACATGCATTACTGTCAGATTTGTGTACACGGAGAATCTGAAACTGGTTTGCTCAAGGCTATGCAACACATTAGTAGAAAAACTACCAGTGGCATTATATAGTCCTATCCATTTGGAAATTTACTGATGGGGAGCAGGACATGGAGACAGCAAGGCTGCAGCTGCACAGCTGCATGAGCATGTGGGGCAGTTCCACTCAGTGTGGCCTCAAGCGCTCGAGTCCAGACACCACGTGTTAATAAGGCTCTGGAGCTAACAGGTGTCACCTCCTGGCAGGCTGATGGGACTCAGGCAAGCTTGGCCCAGGGACTGCTAGATCAGCTGGATTTCTCTTCCTTGTTCCAGGATGAAGAGATGTCTGTTAAGTACATGACCTTCCAAAGCCAGTGGCCAACTGGGAAGTGGGACCTAAACCCCTGAAACATCTCAGCCACTGAAGCACCCACATTTCTGCCCTAACACATCATACTGATTTAGAAGTAACAGATCCCTCTAATACTCAACAATCCTTTTTTTTTTTTTTAAAGCACTTTCTGTATTGTGATGTTGTAACATCATACAAGAGTTGAGATGGTTTTGCAAAGGACAGGGAATAAGAGGCTGTGTGCCAGATCAACAGAGTGTGAGCATTTTCAACAGAATTAGAAAGTCCCAAAATTTAAGCGTGACGTGCTTGCCAAAGGATAGCCTGAGATGCTGTACAGAGTGAGTGGGGAAGGGCAGGCAGGTTAGCAGCTCTCAGGACGAGACCATTTGTTCTCTGCCATTAAGGCCTCGAGGCTAGGAAAGTCATGAGATATAACAAAACTGGTAAGCACTGAACACAGTCTATTATTTTGTTCTCCCTTTTGTGATGAAATTTATATTGAGCCTAGGTAACACTGAGAGGAAGGACAGTGCCTAAGCAAGGTCTTCCATGCTGCTGTACAGTGTTGGGAAAATAGAATTACTTTGTCCTGTTAGAAATGCAGAAACATGTAATTTTTTTTTTTTAGTGAAAAAATATATAATCTTTGAATTTATTTCAGACACTGGCTGCATCCACATATGCAATAAATCCTGATGGATACTAGGACAATTTGCTGTACCACACTGCAGTCCCAAGCACAAAGGGACTGAACCCAATCATATTGCTGCAATTATTACAGCGATAAAAATAGACCACATCTTCTAAGATGCTTTTTTTAAGAAAGCATACTTTTAAAATCAAGCACAGATGCTGACGCTGAACCCATGATAAATTCCTTATTTAAATAAGTCTTTCAGCAAAATCTGACAAATCCAGATGACTGGCACTTTGCAAGATCTTGAGTAGGTAGATCTGATTTTTCCAGCTGAGAGCAAATCAAAGTATGCAAGGGGACGTGAACTGTATTTAAGTTAACAGACCATCTGACAGCCTGGGGACTTTCCCTGTGTTTTTTATTAAGAAGCATGAACACAGTATATAGGCTTTGCTGATAAGAAAATGAACTGTCAGGCACTTCCCCAGACAAGACAGGGAAACAGTGATTGAACACAGCTGAAATTATCAAATCATAGGATTGTTTAGGTGATGGTCATTGGGTCCACCCGTTATCCCAGCACTGCCAAGGCAACCACTGACTTCTGTCTGTAATGCCACATCCCACATGATTCCAGGAACAGAGACTCCTATTTCCCTGGGCAGCCTGTTTCAATGTTTGACCCCCCTTGCAGTGAAGAAAATTTCCCTTATATCCAATCTAAACCTCCCCTGGTGCAACTTGAGACTATGTCCTCTCATTCTGCCACTTGTTATCGTGGAGAAGAGACCAACCTGTCCTGGCTACACCTTCCTTTCAGGCAGCTGTAGAGAGTGATAAGGTCACCCCTGAACCTCTTTTTCCTCATGCTAAACAACCCCAGCTCTCTCAGACATAAGGCTTGTGCTCCAGATCCTTCTCCAGCTCCGTTGCCCTTCCCTGGATTTGAGGGGTGGCCTCAGCAGTGCTGAGTACAGGGGGACGGTCACTGCCCTGCTCCTGCTGGCCACACCACTGCTGCTCCAGGCCAGCTGCCATTGGCCTTCTTGGCCACCTGGGCACAGCTGGATCCTGTTCAGCTGCTGTCGACCAGCACCCCCAGGTCCTTTTCCACCAGGCAGTTTTCCAGCCTGTGGCACTGCTTGGGGTTGATGTGACCCAAGCACAGGACCCAGAACTTGGCATTGTTGAGCCTCACACAACTGCTCTCAGATCCAGCCTGTCCAAATCCCTCTGCAGAGCTACTTTAATAGCTGATCTCAGAACTGATATTCAAAGCTCTCTGTCTCGCTTCTGCCTAATAGTTTTATTTTCATCTAACTACAAGGGAATCTGGAACTAAGGCCATTTCTGGTGACCGCAGTTGATGGAAGACAACCCTTTATTCTGCAAATAGCTGCTGTTTATTCATCACATGGCCAGGTCCTTAAAGCTGAGGAACTACTGAATTAATTAGAACAGTTCAAATAAATGCTGTTTAGGACTCTTTATCACTCCTTTTTTGATGGGATCAGTAGCTGTACAAAAATATGGATATGACAGGTCCAGAATGCTCAAAAGTTTTTTTTTGGTTTTTTTTTTTT
>VXAC01000331.1:128608-195729 GCA_013399225.1 Rhipidura dahli | reverse complement strand
TTTTTTTTTTTTTTTTTTTGTGTGAGGGTGAAAAGAACAACCTTGTATTTTTCAAATTAAAGGATCAATGTCTGTCACTTCTCATCAAATTGCAGTGCCTCAGCTATTCAGATCACCGCCTCACAAAAATCATGTAACTACAGTCATACCCCTCTCATCAAACACTGAGTAAATTATGGTCATAAAACTATTAAAACAATTAAAATAAAATCAAGAGAGATTATTCTGCTTCTGAGCTAGATTTGGTGCTTATAGGTAATACAAAAAAAAGTGCAATAGGGCATTTTCTGTGCAGAGAGCCCCATAGAAGCACACAATATGTGGGATGGCATTTTAATTTGTAGGTATGCCTGAGCATCTGAGAAGTTTCAAGGTGAGATGAGTAGCCACTGCACCACTTTCCTTGGGGGCAGTGTCATAGGAAATATAAAGAAAACTCTTACATGCGTTTCCTTGCCAGCAATCTTGCTCATTGTTCATGTATTGAATTTGGATGCCAGCTTCTGAAACCCTCTTTAAACGAGAGAGAAAAACCATTACAAAAACCAGGATCTGGAAGCTGAAGCCAGAAAACCTTCAAGTGGAATTAGGGCACACTTGTTTTAAGTCAGGTCCACTCACCACCTGGACAGACCTCCAAGGAGCTGTGGGGTTTACAGCCTGTTTGAGGACTGCCTTTCCAGGAGGCATCAGTACCAGTTTGGGTTGTGCTCTGGGAGCAGCAGGTGGTCTCCAGTGGCCTGTGGAGCACAGGGGGGTCAGGGCTGATGGTCCCTATAACCTCAGCAGAAATGTAAGAACACCTCAACATCAGGGGCTGAGGGGAGCACAGGGACAATGACTGCCAGGAAGAGGACCCGGCTAGAGATAACCTGCTCACCCTGATCCATACATGGCATGTCTCCAGCAGACGCTGCAGTAAAGTAGTGACTATAGAGAATGATTCACCTGAAACACCCACCTCTGGTGGTGCTAGCTCTGGGGACTAGGAAAGGAGCCCAAAGCTTGGACTCACAGTGTTAGATGGGTAGAGCCAGATGAGGTGAAGCATCCCTTCAGAATTTCCTGATGGTCCTAGCCAGGTATTACTGACCCTTGGAGTCAGGCAACATTTAGCCATGACAGTCCACCATGACTGATTTATATTTCATTAAAAAGCAAAGAGTGATAGCAAACCCAGTCAAAATTTAAAAATCGTTTCCCACAGCCATTTTTATCATTTACTTACTAGTAACAATAGTGAAATTGTTTTTTAAATTCTTGACCAGTATTTTGAGCACCAATAGAAAATGAAGTCCCACTTGAAAAATCAGCTTTCTGATTAGCTTAAGAAGGCTACAGAAAATCAATAACATTACTGTGGCTTACCCAATTCTAATTAGCTTCATATTCTTGTGACAGAGGATGGTGAGCAACTCTGGATGCTATTTTAGATAGTGAAATTTGTACTTTGCAGAACTTATTTTAAAATTCTGCTAAGTAGCATTATCTAATCTCCTTCTGCACATCTAAAAATAACACTATTCTAGCATGCAAACCAAATTATATTTGTCTGAGTTTCATGAAAGAGGAAGCATCAAAAGTGCAAAAGATTCAACACAGATCCAAGTTCTGATAGACATAAAAAATCTTACTCCGCAATTTTTGAAAGTTATCTGATCCAAAGGTCACACACAGTTTAGCTGTCCTCTGAGTGTAAGAAGCCAAGCATTATGGGAATGTGGTTCATAATTTAGCACAAGGACCTTTACTCTAGTAGGAACATAGCCTAAACCAATGACACAGACCCAAAGATGTGCTCTTTCTTACCAGAGATAATTACAGGGTATCAGGGACAAGAAAAAAGAGTTGGCTTGCTGTTCAGCGGCAGCAGGCAAACTAAGGGATTATTAAATATAGATGGCATTATTGCTTCTATTTTTTTATTTTTATGCATAAAAAACACCGGGCTGTAATACAACAAACATGGGAAAAGATGAATTGGCTCGAAACTTAAGTACCTGAAATACTCACTAAAGCTATGATGTTTTTTGACATATGTGACATCAACAAGACCCTCACTTTTGCTGATCTTGTGAGGAATTAGGTGTGCATCACGCCACAGCTATTGTTTTATCACCGACTGGATACAGGTGTTCCTCCTTCACAAACTGCCTCTCTGTTCTGACATGTATCACAGGATGTCTCACTTGCCTTACTTCCACATGTCAACCCAAGAACTTTCATTCTCGTCTCATAAAAAATGAACCTTTTTTCTCTCACTGCACTTCTATGCTCTCTCTGCTCATCCTGTGGCCTAGCAGTCATTTCTGACTCATTCTGTTTCCTCGCACTTACATTCCAAATAAATACCATTGCTGCTTCTTGTACAATATTCCATGAATTAACTCTTTTGTCAGGCTAATTCTGTGCCTTTATTACCATAACAACCTTTTATCTCTTTTACACATGTACAATCAACTCCAGGACATACAACAGCAGACCATATTCCTTGAACACTGCTTTGATGATTCCAGCTCTTTTTAAGCCCTTAGCAAATTCCCTTTGTTGTGTCAGCAGCATTTGGATCGTATTTTGACCTGTTATCTTATATTTCCCTGTGTAAGGACAGGATGAGAATTATTGTCTGCTCTCTCAAGTGCCTCCTTAAGGTTTGCTTCTCATTTATCTGAAAAATAAAATTAAAAAAGAAAAAAGCCTGTACAGCATCAAACTGTATTAGTTAAATTTCTTAACTCCATTGCAGTAACTCTGTCTTCTTGAAGTTCCATGTCACTTTTTTATTTTCTGTTGTGCTCCTGTGTTCTTTCCTCCCATATAATATTCCCTCTGTCGTGTTTTCCCTTTGCAATGCTGAGTACAGTTGAAGCTGTTTCTGTGCCCCAGCAACTTATGCCAAGATATGGTATTGTGTGCTCTGGGGTACCTACTGCCTCTCTCAAGGCAACCAAAGGTTATAAAATTGCCACCCTAACACTAATCACAACTTTGTCTCTGAGAATTTACTGAATGTACATCCTGTGAAGGCATCAGACAAGCTCCAGTCAACATCAAACTTGAATGGAGACATAATGCTCCAAAAAGGGGTGGGGGAAGAAGCACCTTATAGACAGTGAAAAACACATCAGTCTTTACAGAAGAGACAAGTAAGTAGGTAAAAGATGCAATCAGCTTGATAGCTGATTTTTTTTTGCTTTTTTTCTTGTATGTCCTTTAGCTGTGCAGCTCAGCACTGTGTTTGCAGAGGTTTATACATTCTGACAATTTCTGGTTGCTACCTTAAGAGCTCTTATTCCCCACGGAAACTCATTTCACATCTCATCAGTTACAGCAATGAGATGGGAAAACTGATTTGGTGTTTCTCTGAGGTGTGTGCGTGCTGCCTGGACAGCACAGCCACAGCCACAGCTGAACTGAGTCCTGGCCTGAGTTCCCCCACACCTTCTCTGTGCTGAGTAATCTCCGGGTTTAGAGCCTGAACCTCTTTAATGAGCAGCTCCAGGCATTTTTAAGGAAATGAACTGCAGTGGGAAACACACTTTCATTTCAGGTCCCCTTTAGAAAGTTAGACAGCAGTAGGGCCGAGCATTTGTATCACTTACAGCAGACTATGCCTGAGAGATGTTTTGAGACGCTGCCAGGACTTGGCCTGTTTGGTTTGAAGGGTTTGTGACACTATGTGGTAAGCCATGAGTATTTGTCCAGAGTATTTGCTCTGCTCTAAAGCAAACCCAGAAGCCATGGAAAACCACAGAGCATCACAAGACTCCTGCAAGAAAAAAAAATAAAAAATAACCCACCAATAAAACTGTTTACCTAAGTTATGACCCCATTCATTTCTGAAAACTGCTGAGTATTTTGGTAAAGTCATGGCAAACTTCCAGGCCATAAAGAAGACCTGAGAGCTCATGATTAACATCTCCCAGGGCAATAAAGAAAAAGCTACCCTTTTTTGTGGCATTCTCATGTTCGCATTTTCCCTGCTGTGCCATCACTTCTTACGGTTGGATGTGATAGAAAAGAGCTGTACATTCCATTCAGGGAACTGGAGCAGCAGTTTCAGCTTGGGAAAATGAAAGGCTCCACATGACAGCTACTAGTCCTGAGAGGCTAGACTAGGAGGGAGTGCTCAGTGATTACACTGGGAGGCTTGGAACAGGAACTAAGAGGGAACTCAAAAGCATTAAGAGCATACGGAGAAGATAACCTTGATATCTCTCTGGACTAGAAGCCTCTATTTCAAGAAACACCCTGGACTTTAAAGGTCCCCACAGTTGCCAACATGCAGCTACTCCAGCACTTGCTACCAAGCCAAAAGGAGCCTTCTGGAAAACTTGCCTGCCTGTCTTTCTCACACAGAAATACTGTGTAGCTCAGAAATGCCAGGGAACTTTTAAGTGATCTCCAGAGACATTTTTACTTTTGAGGACAAGCATACCCATGTGCAGGACACAAAGCTCTTGCAGGTTCAGGAGTTCAGTAGATGAAGCTCCAGGATAAAGGTTAGGCAAAATCACTCTGGCAAGAGAAGGGGTCTGGAGTCTGCAGGACTCAGTTTCAGCTGCTTCAAACACCTTCTTTGCACCACTACTGCTTGTGGCGTCTTCTGTAAATCAAATGAACTGAGACTTGTGTTTGAATCTGGCCTATGTCCTCCTGCAGTAGAAGGCAGAGCTTTTTAACCAAATTAATGGTGCTGGGGATTTCATAAAGCGTGAAGCTCCATCCTTCATTATACAACTAAAGGCTCTTTGGCTAAGGTTAGTGGGTTCCAAACTGGCCTTTAAGAGAGTAAATTGGCTCCATGGTTCTAAAACTGGCACGTGGAGAGCCTCTCCTCAGTGCCTTTTCTACCTGGTATTTAAGCAAAATTAAAGTGTCAAAGGAGAATAAGAATAAAACTGATTAACTGTGCGTGGCTAATAATAATAATAATAAAGTGGAAAACATTTTGGACTAAAATTAATGGACACATCTTTAGTATTTCACACATGACTTTATCTGCATGACTTCCACTCATGTTAATGGGAGACACTTGGCTAAATATCTGCTCAGTGAGCTGTTAATTCATCCCTAAGGGATAAAATTTAAATTTAAACTTACAAAGGCCATTTAATGTTAAAGCTGAAACACTGTCTTGAATTCAGAGTTGGTTTTCAGAGAAGAAATGAGTAGGAAAATAAATTAGCAGTGATATATAAGTGTGAATGTTGAAATTCCTGAATTTAGTGATTAATTTGGGGCAATCATAAGTCATGACATCCTGGTGCTGAGCAATACCTGGATAGTGTGATATTCTGGTGTCCCAGTACTACTGTTTTCCAAACACCTGAAAAAATAAGTGCTTGATAACATATTCATAATCAGCATTTTTCTTTCTAGCTACTGTCAACTGTTGACTTAAATTCTGATACAGGTGTAACCCTGGATTCCTTAATTCACATTTTACTTCTAGTTCTTTCAGAAATCTTCTGAATTATGCACAATTCATATTTAAGTGTTGAAACTTAAGACTACATAAAGATTTACTGTGTAAAAAAACAGTTCCTTTTTATAATTTTAAATTAGTTCCCTTTCAGTCTCCCTCTTGTTATTTTCTTAAGGAAATTACTATTTAGGAAGACCTAATTTTCCTTTAGCTACTATTTATTATTTTCTACCTTTCACTGTGTCCTCTCTTATCACCATTTTTTTCCTAAATGAAATTATCCAAAACTTTTGAGCCACTTTCCTTACAAATATTTTTAATCTATATCTTCCCCTACATCTCTTGTGATGTATGCTCGCTGATTCTATTTATTTTTCTAGTCCTGTCTTTCTCCTTTTAAGCACCAATGGCCAAAACCTACTATAAGTCCCCCACAAATTTATCCAGACCATAATAGTTGCTGTATTATTACCCCTTCATCTCCATTCCTGCAGAAGACTGTCACTTACCTTTTTCTTATCAGTGCACTGAACAACTGTTTTCCTAAAGCTCTTCACAGTGATTCACTACTTGACCTTCAGCCCAATTTCCACCCCTCACTTCTCCCTCCTCCCCTCACACACCCAGTGTTATTTGAATAAATAGTTGAGACCACTCATCCTAATGCTTGCTGCTCTTCCAACCTGCATTTATAAGCAGTCACAAAGGCCTTCTGAAATTCCTCACAGCCTTCTCTGCTGTTGAAGTATGTTACCTCCTGTGCCACCTGTCGCTTTTTCCACCTCCCTGTGCACCTCCCCCCAGACTGAACATACATGAAATAACAATCTGTATATGGGGGGCACCCTCAGATAGCCC
Organism: Rhipidura dahli; assembly: GCA_013399225.1. Classification (NCBI taxonomy): domain Eukaryota; kingdom Metazoa; phylum Chordata; class Aves; order Passeriformes; family Rhipiduridae; genus Rhipidura; species Rhipidura dahli. The sequence goes on along the minus strand of VXAC01000331.1, from coordinate 189,443 downwards.
TTTTCCATTTAGAAAATTGCTCATCTCTTCCACCTCGTTGCTCTTTATCTCTTAACCAGCTTCTAATCCATGTCTGATCTTGTCTGGCTGACTGTTTTCTCTCTGCAGGAGGTGCCAGTCCTTTTAGCATTCTTGTACAATGTTGTGGTGCTGTATAAATATTTATTCATATATAAGGCATTCCAAGTTAATTTTATCAGCTCATAGTCATCTAGGTGCTTTATACCTATTAATATTTTTTCCAATTAACTTTTCTACCACTGAGATAAGGCTTTCTGCTCTGTAATTAGGGTCATTACTAGGGTCATCCCCTGCATCTTGTTTAAAATTAGAGAAAATATTAACTATTCTCTAGTCTTAGCACATGGAGTATGCTGCATTTTGCAGTTATGTGTGAGAAAATATCTCTTACCTTTAAAAAGAGTAACCACACTGCTCACAGTGTGGGCAAGTTCTGACCTTCACCAGCCCTCTGCTATTGTAGCCCCAGGGTCTCCCAAGATAATGCCTCAATGTTATGAGCCCACATCATATCCAGGTTTCAAATCCATAAAGTTCATTTTCACTTGGGACTTAAGCCAAGAGGTAAATCAGGCTCTTACAGGAGATATGTGTCAGAAATAAGTCAGCATGGCACACAGCTACCCTACCTTCTGACAACTGAAAAGCAACTACCAAGTAACTTTCCTAGATATGCTCACTTTAGGGAACATTGCTCAGGTCTCGATCTGAAAAGACTGCATTAGAGGCAAGAGCATAAAATGCTCTTTCCTTGTGCTTTTCCTCCCTAAATGTGTTCTGAATGGATTAAAATAATGGGCATTGTTCCTATGCAAAAATTTTGCCTTCCTAAAAAAATTGCTGAGTGGGAGAAGAGCTAAAGCTGAATGATTCAGCCACCTCTTATAAGTAATAAATCTGGAAGGGAAGAGAGTTTACAAGAGACGTAATTGTAACTTTCAAGTGTGAGCATAAGTTTAAAGCAAGAGGAAGTGAAGTCAAATATCTCAAGGAACACATGTTCCAAAAAGAGTATTTCCAGTGGTACATACACTTACTTTGTATTTGTCCCTCACTTGGAAAAGTGAGTCCAACATAAGGCTCATTCTTGCGACAAGGTTCCCTAGGATGCTGTGGTGGCATCCACTCAGAGGTGGCAAAAGTTCTGTCCAATTTCTTCTGAATTAACTTACCCACGAATACCTGCCTACAGCCCTTTCTCCCACACACATAGCCAATTAACAACAGAACACACAGCTCCGAGAAAAGACTTCAGAATCCATGGGAGCAATAAATACCCAAAAGAAGTACCAAAGAAAGAATGAGAATACCTCATGATATTTTTTCACTGTTTTCCCTGACACGCAGGTGCAGGATTTCCAGTTCGGAGTCCCGCAGCCGCAGTTCCCGCCACAGCGCTGGACAAGGAGGCAGCGGGGGAAGAAAACCACATTTGTCAGCTTCAGCTCCTCCCTTAAATTGACAGAGTAGTTCCTCGGAGTGCAGCTGTAACGCTTCACATCATCATTCAGCCTGTCCAGGTCAACTGCAATGCAAAAGAAGTTTCATTAGTGAGGTCTGAGTGGGACATTCCTCTGGTTTATACTGCTCCCCAGGCAGTCAATAACACAGAGTGATGGGGTGCTGATTGAAAAATATGTGAACTACAGCAGTGATTTCTGAACAGATAAACATAAACCTACCAATTTTAAATCATTACAGGTGGCCATCCAGGCTGTCATCCTTCTCCCACTGACTGCCATAGCAGAGATCGCACTTACTATAAAGGTGAAGGGAAGGTTTGCAGTAAAATATTGGCCTGAAAGCTGAAGACTGGTCATTTTATTTGTTTTGGCACTCATCTATTGGGTCCTTGGGCAAGAGATTCCACCTCTGCTACTCTCTTCCTTCCTCAGTTTATACCTGGCTTTCTTGGATACTAAGATCAATTTTGTTATTACAGGCAAAAAAAAGGCCCTTCCTGTGGTCAGCAGGAAAACATTTTTGGGCAGTGATTCAACCCTTCCTCACAAGATCATTTAGGACAGGCTGCATGACTTTCTTCCTCAAGTTGCCTGTCTGTACAGTTTATAAGTAGAATTTAGATAACTCACTTTTAGATGGAGAAACCAATCTAAGCAATATTAATTTCATCTGGTAAATGTTACTATAATAGGCATACAAATAAATGCAGTTAAAATTAATAGGCTCATTGAATGCCAGTAGTTGGTTGATGCTTAAATGCCTAGTATCTGAGATCTTTCATGTAAACAAATAGTAAAGCCAGCCATAAAAATAACTTATAGACTATCACTTGTGAGTTTAAGTGCTGTTTCTAGCTTTAGCTTGTAAAGCTAAAACAAAACAAAAACCCACTTTTATAAATTTATTTTCCACAATTGTAGCACAGACAAAAGTAACAAATTTAATGACTTCTATTTCTATAGAAGTTTTTTGATTTCTTTTTCCTTCCTTTTCTATTTTTCTCTTGTGTTCTTGGAGTTCTATTCCAAACAGTATTTGCTAGCAGAAGTATCAACAGGAAAATAGGGATGGCTCAAATGAGAACTGAGGTAATAGTCTAGTGTTTGTGAACATATCAGATTTTATGGGCATGTTTAACAGGTCAACATAACCTCTGGTTCTGAGAACACTTATGTTTGTGCTTTAATACAAATATGTGAAAACTTACAATAAAGACATTTCATACTTTCTGTGACTTCTTTCATACTTTCAGACCTTGTCAACATCACTAAGTTAATAGTGGAAAAATCTATGATTTTTAAATACCATGCACCTTTACATTCTGACCAGGAGATATTCACAAGGCTGATATGCAAGAGGCAAGGGGGCATAAATGTCAGAAGTGCTATTACAGAAAATCGTATCAGATTCACTTTCCTGGCAAGGTGTTATCTCAGTCAATGGGAATTTAGCAGATAAATTGCTATTTTATAGCAATTATGGTACATTCCCCCAGAAAATCTCAGTGGTTCTCTCGAGAGAGCTAGCACCTCTCCAAAAGAGGTATAGATCATCCTCCTGCTATAAGCACAAAATCAATGGGGCTGGTCGTATACTCATGCACTGAGAGAAAAATACACTGCGAATGTCCTTAGCCAGGACTGACAAAGTCCAGGGTATATTGATTTCTTTGTTTTAACAGATGATACTTTCTTCTCCACTGCCATTCTTCAAAGCCACCTATTCTCACTGCAGGCTTTCAGGCTAATTTCTTCCTCAGGAAAGGGTTTCCCACTCTCTAAACGTTCTCATCAGGACCTTTGCCATCAGCTTTGCTAAGTGGTAAAGCAAAGCACTATCTGGCTTGTATTCATTTCAGCTGACTGGTTTGAAGGAAAAATCTACTAAAGGAAGAAGAGGGCTGAAAATTTCCTGCCTTCATCATTAATGACATTTCTTGAGGGGAAAGCCTGGATCATCCACACTCTGACACTGCAGCAATCCAGGGGAATGGATACTGATAAGAGCAGGCTGCTATCAGGACAAACTGGCTATGGACTATGATGGCATTTACTGATTAGAATGAAATGCTCAAAGGCTTAAGTCAGACTTAATTCAGCTGAGGTAACGCAGGAAACAAGGTTTCCAGTAAAAAAACTGGTCAGTAAAGAGGGCACAGACACAGCTCACATAAACTGACATCTGTGTCCAGAAGATAGTTCAGGGACTGAACAAAATTTCCTCTATCACAGATGACATTTCCCCTCAGGCTCAACACTCCTTCCTGCATTGAGCTGATACCTATTGGCACTGCTGTGTTATCAACACAGAAATGAGTCTTTGCAAGGGGACTTGAAGAGAGGGAAAGCACTAGCAAGGAACGGACCTGGATGGGGGAGCTTCCCTGCAGACAGCAGACTACACCCCTCACAATGTTACACATTCTGGCCTCAGTACTTAATACTCAATTCAAACAGCAAGGGTTGACCTTGCAAAAGGCTTTCACTGGAGGGAAGGCTTTGCTCACTGCCTTCAAATGCCCAGTTTTGATGACCTTCCAAAGTCTCTTTGCAGGGTCTCTTGGGTTGTAGCTGAGTCAGGGCTGTTGAGAGCTGCTGATTTGCTTGAAGCATAGGAGGGGATAACCAGATAATTAGCATAATTTTCTTTCTCTATGCAGTATGAAGAAATAAACCGTTTATAATGAGGGCTCAAAACTTTCTCCGAATACATTCTTCAGGAATTCTGAAATCAACCAGTAGCAGAATACATTTTATTTAGTGGTTTTTTTTTCTATGCCGAAGTGTATTTACAACACCTATGGAAGATTTTCCAATGAAAAATTGCATGAATTCTTGGTATCATACTGAAGGAATTCTGTACCTGACTTATGATCAGTTTAGAACTGCCAAATCCCAGAGTTATCAGTTAAAATGTGAATTATCTCCATTTTGCATATGTCAGGGTATCAAGGCATCGGAGTTCAGGTTGAAATGGACTAGCAAAATAGCAGAAAGGTCTTCTTTTAGTGATGCTGAAACCATGAAAATAAGTAACTTCAAGCAGAGAAGAAAAGCCTAAATAAACAGTTTAAGAGACATACAAGTCACCCTCCAATTCACTTGGAGGAAAACAGGTACACGCTTTTTCCGGGCTCTGCAGAGCTGCAGTGCTTGGTGGGGTAAGGTGAGCAGGCAGTGTGTGCCATGAACAGCGTACATGGGACTCTGCTTCACCACACTGACACACCAGTACAGTTCCCACTGCCTAATTAAATCCTAAGCTCTAGATCATGGTTTATTGCCTCCTAACAAAAGAACACATTTTATTCTGAACAATCCTCTCTGCTGAAACCTTCAATATGCATTTTTCCCTGTCTTTGGGTTGTTCTACTGTCTGGAGATAGTCCATTTCCTCATCCATATAACAATGAGATTTTACAGTACAGTCAGTTTCATGCATCACTTCACTGATGTGACTAAAATGTAACCGAGCCTTGGTGTGATTGGTGTGAAATCCAGCTGCTTTACTTATCAAGGACTGAAAACACTGGAGTCCTTAAGCTAAAACTAGAACTAAAAGGTTCTTTAGACTAGATGCAAATATTTCCCAAATATTATTACAGAATGTCTGCATCAGAGACTCAGCTTAAAGGTAAAGCAGACATAAAAGAGATGCAATGGAGCACTAAGCTGGATACTCAGGGTCCAGTGTCTAGCCCTTCCTTTCCTGAAATCCTCTGCTTAAAACCATCCTCATTTCACATAGCTCTATGGCAAGTGTTTACCTTGAAGCATTGATCAAAATATTCTATGATTCTGTGATCTTAATAAGATGTAGGCACTGAAATCAAGAGGCTGCAGCCAATGCCATGTTCTATTCAGAAAAAGGGAGGCCTTAAAGACTGAGGAGAAAACCTTTGCTGCTGGTTACTGATTAATTTTACTAAGACAGGTGGTCTTTTAGGGTTGCTTTTAACACTTAATCTGTTCCAAATTCACATATGGTCCTAACACTGTCATATCTGAACATTTTTCATGCCTCAGTCACAGAGCAGAGCTAAGGTGTAAGAGATGGTAGCTGCCTTGCCACGGTATTCCTATACCACATGTCAAGGCCACTTACAAGCAAGGCAAGGAGGATTTGGGCAGCTGCAGACAGGTCAGCCAAACCTTAGCCCATGATAAAATTAAGGGGTAAATCCTGCTTGGAAGCAGTGCCCTGTTACATAATCGACAAGGGGATGACTGGGAACATCCAGAACAGATTTAACAAAGCCCGCCTCGGAGTCTGCTATGATGAGACAACTGTCTTGCTGGATGAGGTGAAAGCAGCAGAGGCATCTACTGATTTTTGACAGTGGTCCATAGTATCCTTGCAGCCAACTGCTGATATGTAATGGAATAGGTGGACTACAAATTCAGCAGATAACTGGAATATCTGAGAGACTTGAGGAAAATGGTCAGCAATTCCACGTACAACTGGAAGCTGGCTATTATTGTGTTCCCCACAGAGTAATGCTGGGATGAATACTGCTAAAAAACTGCAGGCAGACTAGAGGTACTGTAGAAGCCATCTAAGACATTCAGAGAAGTGCTATAGCTGACTGAAGCTATGGTGTGGCTGAACTTGAGTTGAAAAATGCACAGATTAGCAGGAAAGGGACTTTTTTACAAGGGCAAGTAGTGATAGGACAAGGGGATGTTGCTTCATACTGAAAAAAAAAGTAGGTTTAGATTAGATATTAGGAGGAAATTCTTTACTTTGAGGCTGGTGAGACACTGGAAAAGGTTGTCCAGAGAGGCTGTGGATGCCCCATCCCTGGAAGTGTTCTAGGTTGGATGGGTTTTGAGCAACCTAGTCTGGTGCAAGGTGTCTCTGTGGCAGGGGCATTGGAACTAGATGATCTCTAAGGCCCCTTCCAATCCAAACCATTCTATGATTTTATGATCTCAACAATGTAACAACGAATACTGGGATTACCAACATAATGATATCCTCAAAATTATATGATAATAACACGTGAAACATTATTTTCCAGTCACATCTTCAACTGGTTAAATCATCTAAATGCACTGACACTGATGAAAAAAGTCTTCTCCATACCAAATTTTGACCAAACCTGGTGGCTTTTAGACTTCAACACATATGGCTGATATTTTTGACTGCACAGGCTGAATGATATCACAATAAGCAATTTGTTGAATATACCTACAAACTTGGAGAGCTATCTAAATCTTTCTCATGAGAGCTAAGGAGATCTTGCAATTTGCATGTACTGCAGAATCACAGCACTGAGACAAACCTCCTCAATACAGCAACTATTATTTCAGAGGAACGAAAGATCAGAATTTCAGTGGGATTATAGTTGTTTTCATGGAAAAAGGTGGGAAATATATAGCTCTGTTATGGACTGGCAAAGCAATTATCAGCTGTGGTACAGGTCAAGTAGCAAACCAATTATCAGCTGTGGTGCAGGTCAAGTAGCAGAAGGAGGCCAAACTATGGGACACAGCTTCACTGAAATCAATGGAAAAGAGCAGCTAATTCCAGTGATAAATAACATGCTACATGAATTTTTAAAAAGGATTTAATAAGAAAATCTTTCTCTACAGTGACCAACAATTACATTGTGTAACACGTGAGGGAAAATCTCATTTGTCACAGAGGGGGAAGGTAAGAATTAGATTATAAAATGTGTGTGCAGATTGCATGCAAGAGACAACTTGGTTCCTAACTGAAGAATGGTGGGAGAAATATTCTGGGTTTTAATACTTTAAATTATCACCTATTTAAGAAAGTATTCCATGCACTTGGAATATTCAAATTTGCCATGATTGAGTGAGCATTCAGCATTCGTGATGCCTGCATGCCCTGTTTGGTGCACTGAAACTTGCTGGCACCCATCCCAGAATCTTTCAAGGAAGACTGCTTGGACATTTGCAGTAATTTATTGACCACTGCTTGCAAGTCTCTGAGAAATTACATTAAAATTTTAACTTCTTGCTAGGCCATTGTAAGTAATGGCAATTAGAAACTATTGTAAAGGACATGGTGAAACTTGCCTGATCTTGGGAACCCCTTTGGCAATAAACAGCAGAAACAGTCTGCAAAGACCAGTGGTCTGAGCTCACTACTCCCCTTCCAGAGAGCAGTGTGGTTATGCCAGAAAGGGTTTATTTATTTGACTTGTAAAGCTGTCACTGCAGACAGATGCTGTTGCGAGAATGTCCCACCTGATTAATTTCCTCTGATAGCCAAAGACTTCTTGCATACAATTTCCGAAAAAGAGAATGAGCTCAGAGGCAGGGGTAGTCTTGTTTATTACCACATGTACTACATGTGTTCCTGCCTCCCAGATTTATTTATGGGAAAACAAAACAAAACACCCCATTCCTTTCCAAAGACAACCCCTTTCTTTGGGTACCAGCCCCGTGACATTTGGATTTACTTCTATGATGAGAAACAATAAACTTGATCTTTTTCCTTTCTTTCTTCATTTTTACACAAACCATTTCACAGGCAGAAGTCTTTTTTTAATTAAAACCCCTTATTCAATGGGAGGTAAAAAATCAGAGAAAACAGCAAAAGATAAATGCAAACAAGCATGTGGGAAAAGTTAAATAATGTTTAATTGATGGTTGGAACTGTTTACAACAGTATCTTTTAGAAGCTCTTCTAATATTATTAACCAGATAAATTCATGCATTCAGAAATTTTGACTAGGATGAAGATGCTTTCTTGAAACATGTCTGAACTCTCCTTATGACCCTCTAAAATAATGGAAACCTATTTGTAAAGAAGTTCAACATAATGGGGAGCATGGATGTTTACTTCTTTACTTGTGTTCTTTCCATGAACAGTATTAAATAACCCCATAGCCAGTGGTATCTTTTTGGAGATTCTTAATATTTGTAATAGCCAAATTACTGTGACACTGAGGTCAGAAATATATTACAGCAATGCAAAAGGAATTATTTTAAAGTATATGCTTTGGTATGACCAGCTTTTTTTCTAAGAGCCTACAATGAACATAAGGCTGAACAGTCATACTTTCAGAGTTTCCAAAATGCAGCAATTGGTATCAAACCTTTATAAGTGTATTTACAACTGCAGAGGTCATTTGAAACGTCAATCATATTTTCATGTAGGTGTACACCATAGATTATAGCTTATACATGGCTCCTCATTTAAGGATTGTGAAAATCTGAATGTGTCTTCCCCTTCCTTTTCTGTCCTGTTCTGCCAGTCTGGGTTGCACTGTGATTTTACAGGCAGCTTTCACTGGAGTGGTTAACAGCAAACCTGAAACATACAGCAGCTGAACATACACAAAATTAAATTTCAGACTTCATGTGGTTATTATTGAGACACATCTCATACCAATATCTCACTTCAATAGTGAGAAATGCAATAGAAATTTCAATAGAAATGCAATTTTGATTTCAATAGAAAGAAAGTACTTAATTCAATAGAATTGCATCAGTATTGTAGAGATGTGGGACCAGATTTTGTAGACTGAATGGAATTATCATAACTATAGATTTAATCCACATACTCTTCAACTTTCAGATACTTGCAAGAGATATCCAGGAAGGGATTGATCTATATATGTATTTATTAATGTGTACAAATACATAAAACCATAGAATATTTAGGGCTGGAAAAGACCTTCAACATCAAAAATAAAACCATAAAAAAACCAAACACTACCAAGTCGCCTCTAAACCTTATTGCCATATGTTACATCCACCATTTTGAAAATTTCCTGGGATGGTGACTCCAGCACTTTCCCTGGGCAGTCTGTTCCAATGCCTGACCACTCTTTCTGTGAAATTCTTTTCCCGAATATAAAATCTAAGCCTCCCTTGGTACAACTTGAAGGATTTCCTCTTGTCCTGTCACTTGTTACCCAAGAGAAGAGGCCGACCCCCACCTGGCTGCCCCCTCCTTTCAGGCAGCTGTAGAGAGTGATGAGGTCCCCCTGAGCCTCGTTTTCTCCAGGCTGGACACCCCCAGCTCCCTCAGCTGCTCCTCACAGGATTTGTGCTCCAGACCCTTCCCCAGCTCCGTTGCCCTTCTCTGGACCCGCTCCAGCCCCTCAATGTCTTTCTTGCAGTGAGGGGCCCAGAACTGCGCACAGCATTGGAGGGGTGGCCTGAGCAGTGCCGAGTACAGGGGGACGGTCACTGCCCTGCTCCTGCTGGCCACACCACTGCTGCTCCAGGCCAGCTGCCATTGGCCTTCTTGGCCACCTGACCACATTCTGAATTATGTTCAGCTGCTGTCACCCAGCACCCCCAGGTCCTTTTCCACCAAGCAGTTTTCCAGCCCCTGTCCCCAGAGTGTAGCACTGCCCGGGGTTGTTGTGACCCCAGTGCAGGACCTGACCTCAGCCTTGCTGAGCCTCTTACAGTTTCATTTGGTCCATCAATGCAGCACTGATGTGAGGAAGTAAAGATGGAGCCAGAGTCCACTTTGAAAGAGGAAAAGGCTATGGACTCAAATTTTAACATAGGAAAACCTATTCAAATGTTGAAAAATACTTTTTTTTTGTTTTCTTTTGTTCAGAAAATGGTTTCAGAGAGATTGAGCAGCCTCCATTGTTGGGGATATTAAAAACCTGACTTGATATGGTCATGAGCAACCTTCTATTGATGACCCTGCCTTGGGCAGGGTGTCTTGAGGTGTCTTCCCACTTCATCTATTCCCTGATTCCGTGAGTTTCAGCTATGATAAAATATTGTCTTCTTATTTGCCTGACCTTGATATCTGTAGATTAGTAAATGGCAAATTAAGAAAACACACCATTTAAATATCATTTATCACCCATCCCCATTATCAGAATTAGTATTCAGCAACACTGCCTCTTTAGCTCAATTTTGTGCCCGAGTTTGGTATGGGCAGACGATTGGATAGGAGCAAAATTATTAGTGATTAATTTATACCATTTATATGGCATGATCTGAAAATGCTGTGAAAGATAGGCAGAGATTACATCAAATTGTTCTTACCTGCCTCAGGGCTGTTCTAACTTAGGATAAAAAAATAAAACCCAAGCTGGAAGCAGAAACAGATAGGTATCTGAAATAAATTATGATATAATCTATTGCTCTCTTTGCTGCAAGGTTATCCCAGTGCCTATAAACATTCCTCAGAGATCCACACTGTCTGTGTTTAAAAGCTACCAAGCATTTCTAATTTAAGGATTTGTTAAAGCTATTCCCTACTCCTCACATCATCCAAGAACAAGCCTTTAATCTTGTCAGAAGTTTATGACTAAATAAAAACTCTTAACTGAAATTTTTAAAAGATTTCTTTGTGGTGAGGTACTTTAGCCTAGAGAGCTGGTAACAGTCAGGGAATCTGGCCTTTAGTTTGAAGACAGAAGGAAAACTGGTATAAAACTTTTCTTCTTTTTCCCGCAACCAAACCACCACCACCAAAAAATCCTATTAAAATAAATCAAGTATTAAAATTGTAACTGGAAAAACGTTTAGCTTCTTGCATAGCAAGAAGGTGAATTACATTTACAATAAATGGAGAAAATTTGATGCATCTGAATTTTCTGAGTGCTACCAGATCAGACTGGTACCTGTAGCCTGCCTAATTAGCATCAACAAAGCATCAAATGCTATTTTATATTTATGTAGTTATTTAAATAATATGGGATACTAGGCCAAATATGATCTGAGAATGAAATGAAATCTGGAGAGCATAACCAGTACAGGATGCAGGTTTGTAATCAGCTTCTATTTAAAAGAGAACAGGCCCTTTATTTCTTTTTTATACATATCTATTGGTGCCAAATCCTGCCTGGATGAATAAAGGACACAGAGATGATGTTCTACAGACCCTGCCCCACCCCTTCCCCCAGAGATCAAACCACTCTTGAAAGTCATGCAGGGACACTAAGGTGAAGTTTTTCCCCAACAAGGGCTGTTGTGGTTGCCTGAAATTTTTGACATGCCAAAAGGGATCAAAGTAAAGGGGTTCACTTTTTGTGGGATGGGAGCTCAGGGCTTCATCGCAGGTTCCTTTGAAGTGCTGAGCCCAGAAACAAAGAAAGCCAACCTCTCCTGGAAACTGTGCACCAGTACTGTGCCTACTAATACACTGTATGTGCCTGAGGTTATTTTTGTGCTCAAAGGACAACAGCCCACATTCCTACCATTCACCTCTTACTCTTCAAGTCAAGGTGAACACATGAATGGCAGGTGGCTTCTTCCAGATCCTGGTTCATACCCAGCAATGACCAGGCTGACATTTTAGCAACATGGTGATTGCATTTCAGGGCCTGGGAACACTTCCCTAATACAGATGCAGTCTATATATCCCTTTTAAGAGCAAAGCCTCATAATTTATTAACAAGTAAGTTAAAAACATGGAACTACAATTCTCTCCCCCTCCTTAGTACCTTAATGTATAGGGATAAGGGATTTGAGATGTAAATAAATGGTAAATTGCACAGAATTGAAACTGTGATTTGGGAAGTATAATTTTAAAGTTATAAAGAAGAATGCATGTGAATACACAACTTGAAAATAGATGGCAACAAGAGAAATCAAATAAAATTCTTCACTCCAGCTCTTCTGTGAAAATTACAGTGACTGTCATCCTGGAGAATCCTAACAGACCTCCTACATCTATACTGAGCACGAAGGGCAATTTCATCAGACACTCCAGTGCATGGTTACCCTAGAGCACAACTGTGTTTCTTTATCATTATGGCTTTGTACTGCCAGCTAAACGCCCCTTTGCTTTACCATTTGGTGGATGATTTGAACTAGCAGAAGGAAACAAGAAACATAGCCCAGAAATGTGTGCTTTGCTCAATTACAGACAAAGATGTTAAACCATAATAATGTTCCCTGCCAACATAATGAAAAACAGTGAGATGTTCACATCCTAAAAAAACCAGCTGCATATACAGGTGTCTGCACCAGATGCTTCCCTAAGCACAATGTGATAAAAGTGATTATTCCTCACTCAACAGAGAACAGTCCCTAAACAGGGTATTTAAAGAAGGATAATAACACAGGTAATTAGGAGCCCCACACTTTACACACAAAACAATGCTTAAGAGGGTAAAGCTGAGAACCATCTGTCTTTACATGTGGACCTCTGTTTTTATTTGTGAATTATCCTAAAAAAAGGCAGTTTTCAGTTTGATTTCTCAAGTGAGATCCTACCTAGAAATTGATTCAGGATTAAACAACACATCTGTGGTACCACATAGGTGGTTCCTTGCCCTGTAACTCCAACAGGAACATGAGCACCAGAATGTAATACCTGACTGATGGACTTTTCCATGAGGAGTGAAGGAATATCCTGGTCTTGCCCCAAAGTATGCATACAGTGTCTTTTCCTACCTTTGGACTTCCTGTCATGGTAGCTCCTGCCTCGATAATGGTGCCCACTGTCTGTGTACAGATTCTCAAGGTCTTCTTGCCAGGAGTCCGGGTTGAAGTGTTTGAGCAGATCCTCCACCGTGTCAAATGCAGCAATGGTCTGATCCAGTGCTTCTGCCGTGAGCGTGGGGTCAGTCACTGATGGAGAGGGATAGGATACCCCCTAAGAGTGACATACATCTCAGTGCACTTGGAATAAATCACAGCACCACTTTAAACAACTGAAAACAGTTATGGAGAAACTTGTCTCATTATTGAGCGAAACATCGGGCCGTCTTTTCAAGTCTTTGGGCTGGGACTTGCTTTTACCTGTGTTTTCTTTTTGTAAGGAGAAGAGATACTGAGAAATTCCCAAGCAAATCCCAGAGGAGATGCAGAGAGCAAAACCACTGCCATTGGTGGACTGTCAGTACTTACATCTGCTCCTTAAAGTGAATGATGGTTTGCACATATACAAAGATATAATAAAAATTTCTTTTGAGAGCACTCTGATGGCCATGGCCACAGAAATGGAGCTCTGTTGGTTATTTCACAAGAGGCAGATAAGAAACCATGGCAGAGAAAGACAAATGCAATAAGTCCACTAGATTATCTTTCTCTGGTCAATCTGGACAACAAATCTGGCATGGTTGGAGACTTGAAAAAATGGCCCTTTATTCCCAAAAATTAAATGTATTACAAAACACTGATGAATTGACATTGAACTGACCTCTTTTACCAAAAATACAGCTTACTAAGCAAACAGAAAAAACATGGTATTTGGATCTTGGGGCTGCTGGTGGGTGAGAGGCTGGATGTGAGCTGGCAATGTGCTTGCAGCCAGGAAAGCCAGCGATGTCATGGGCTGCATCCAAAGCAGCGTGGGCAGCAGGGCCAGGGAGGGGATTCTGCCCCTCTGCTCTGCTCTGCTGAGACCCCACCTGCAGTGCTGCATCCAGCTCTGGGCTCCCAGCACAGGCAGCACATGGAGCTGTTGCAGTGAGCACAGAGGAAGGACACCAAAATGGTTAGAGGGCTGGAGGAAAACCTAAGAGAATTGGATTGTTCATCCTAGAGAAGAAATGGCATCAGGGTGACCTAATTGTGGTCTTGCAGTGTCTGAAGGGAGCCTACAAGAAAGATGGAGAGAAACTTTTTACAAGAGCATGTGGTAAGACAGGGCAGAATGGCTTTAAAAAGAAAGAGGGTAGGTCTGGATTAGATTTGAGAAAGAAATTCTTTACTATGAGGGTGGTGAGACACTGGAACAGGTTACTGAGAGAGACTTTGGATGCCCCATCCTTGACAGGGTTCACAGTCAGATTGGAGTGGACTGTGAGCAGCATGGTCTAATGAAAGGCATCCCTGCCCACCACAGGGGGTTTGAAACTAGGTGATCTCTAAGGAACCTTCTAACCCAAGCCATTCTATAGTTCTATGATCTCAGCAATGTAACAATGAATATTTGGGTGGCCAACAGAGTAATATCCTCACAATTATATCATAATACCAAATGGAGTATTTATTTTCCACCAGTAAGTATCAAGTACCACTGTCTGAGTGTTCCCACTGAACTTCTGGCACAATTTGACAGAATAATTGCAGCCAATTTCAGTTTTATTGGAGAGGACTTAAAACATTTTTAAGAATCATTATTTAGAATCACAATATTCACTATCCTGATATCACTTTTTCCCTTTTCCAAGCACAAGGCCAAACAGTTTGTAAAATATGTACAAGAAAAGTTATTAATGCAGATCTCTTACTTCTGAAGGACCACAATCAAAATACATGATTTTGTCCAACAACAGGCATAGTATAGCAGAGGAATTGTTTGGTCTTATAAGTTAAAAAGCACTGGGGAGAAACCCCATGAAACCTAAATTCTTTCATGAAAACCCAGCTATGAAGTAACACAGCAGTAATATGCCAGTTAAAATTAATGGCTTCCTAAAATATTTGTTTTGCCTCATCTCCCAAGTAAATGCTTATGTTAAACTATTAATCTTTGTAATTAACATCACTCAGTTGGGTTGTAATGGGAGGGTCAACTCATTTGAGTAAATTCACTCACTTGTTTGCAGGATTGTGCCCTTCAGCTCCTACTATAATACTTTTAAAGCATATATATATTTTAAAATTAAACACTTGTCTCTAATGGTAAGCTATTATCACGTAAGTAACAATCCTGGACATTTTCCTGTGTATGTTTGCTGAAAATACGGACAGTCCAAATTGTCAAAAAACAGAAAGAGAAGAAACAGCCAACACAAACAATAGTGCAGTCAAGAAAGCATAGCTGTGCTTTACTGCTTACCACCAGCAGCCTAAGAAGTTTCAGAGGCCCCACTTGTGACTGCAGTGCCTCTCTAGTGCAGTGCTAAGACACAGTGCAGAGGCCTGTAAAAATTCATGACCCCTTAAAAAGGAAGGCATACCTCAAAGCCTCTCTCCTGACTTCTATGTGGCTCGGAATAGAGACTGTCAGAGACATGGAAGTCTCAGGAGTGGAAGAGCTCACACCAGCAAAGTGAACACAGCATTGTTATCTAAAGCATGTTGCAGGAGAGACTGTGCTGCAGCCAGCATCATGCAGTGTGCTAACACAGCTGCTGAGGTTACAAAAGGAAAAGGCACCCAAATGCTACTTTTTTACTGGGGAGAGCTTGGTGGAGCTCATGGCAATCAGAAGAGAAAGATCAGACCCTGACTGTCTTTCAGAAGGGAGGGAGATGGTGCAAGGATGCTGAAGAAACAGGAGCATAAAAATCAGGCCACGGGTGTGTGGCTTACTCAATGCAGTTTTTAATTCCACATGTTCAACTGTACATTTCATTACAGAAGTGGAGGTCATGCTGTGAATATGCAGGGCATTTCAAACTCACACAGGCAGCTGGGATTCCCCATTTTCTTTTCATATAAAAGCTCCTACTCAAGAGATTTGTGCAGCCTCGTTCAAACACAGAAGAAAGCTTAAGTTTTTCTCGGTGACAGCCAAATCAAGAGGAATTATTTCAACAGCTCAGATAGCCTCCTGGCAGCAACATCATGTGACAGGCCCAAAAGCAACTTCAAAGCCGCCAACCCAACTGCCTCTCTTTTGTCCTGCCAAGAATGAAGCGCTGGCTTTAGGAGAGCTTGTGCTCGTTGTAATCTGTCTTCTGAGATCACATCCGAAGAGGGGGCAAGAGGAAGAATGAAATGTAAGAAGTAACGAAGAGCAAAGATCTTCCACATTGCATACCTCCTCTGCATTTCTTGAAAGCACTGAATAAATTTTTAATTTACTGGGACACAAAGGTATCTTTTTTTGGTATGTGCTCTTACCCTTAATTTCTGTTCGCTCATTCTTTTCACTTTCCTATCTCTATTGTGAGCCCCACAGGCAATTCAATGTGCATGGCAGTTTTTTGTTGTTCATAAAATTACTTTATATATAATGGAAACTAACTTTATAAGGAGTGGATATTGTTTCTTTTTTTTTTTTTTTTCTGGATTTGCCACGATGGGTTAAGAAAAAAAGCATTTGTTTTAACTTTCTGAAAAAAAACCCAAACAAAAAAAACCAAAATAAAATATAACTCTCTAATACAACCTTAGACATGAAAGAAAGAATTTTCTAACTCTAAAATTTTCATTCTGAGAGTTGTAATGTGTCTAGATCCTAAAATGAGTCGCTGGGTTACTTGTGGGTATGAGAGAAGAAACTTAGACCTGCCATGAGCATTAGCAGAATTGTATGTCACCTTGTCCAAGACTGACAGGTCAGAGTTTGTCCTTCTGCCTCTCAAGACCTTAACAGAATCCCTGAATCTTTCTTTCCTGAAGAATGTGGATGTCCTCAGACATTTTTCTTGGTGCCTTTGTGAAAAATTGCTCAATCTCCCTACCTTATTTTCTCTGAGGATAAAGAGGACTTGTGGGTGCAATGTCCAATGTGCTGGAGAGAGTATATTTTATTAGATAGGGTATGACATAGGAAAACCAAAGAAACTGAGGTTCTGCTTCTGGTTTAGCTGTAGGTCCCCATGTGACCTTGGGCATCTGCTTGATACCTGTAATATTTGTACTGAACTTCCTTAGCTGTAATGAACACATTAAAAACAATTTTTCAGAAAAAAAGGATGCAAATAATGAACCTATTTTTTCAATAAGAAAAGCATTATTGGGTTACTGTTTGGCATATTGTGCATTTTATGATATTAAGGATGTTAACTTACATGGCGTTTACCATATGCTTAGTCTGATTTACATAGTTATCTGTTGAGGGAGCCCTAGGCTTACTTTTTCAAACATCAGCCTACCATATTTTTAAACAAAATATTCCATCATGTTGTTTTGTTGGTTTTTTTTTTTTTCCCAAGCCCATATTAGAATGGAAAATGAATTTGTATCTTGTATTAAAACTGCTCAAGCATCTCCTGCCTGGAACATCCAGTAGATCTCAGCTCTGCTAACATCACTCCTCAAGACTTTCAGCACAGTTGGTTCCAGGCAATCAGTGAATTGTATCATGAAAGACAAGTGACATTTGCAAATTCAAGAGTAAACACAGGTGGTATTGGATTAATATCTTCTAATTTTGGCAGCACAGAATTTTCTCTCTACTTGCTGCCTTGATTGAACCCTGATCAGTAGAATTTACCCATATTTTATTTACTGTTCCTTCACCAGCTACTCCTGCCAGCTACTGTAACAAAGGTGCTATCACTAAGTTCTCTTCCATGAATGCTCCAGACATGGGTCTCAAGTCTGCTTTAAGCACTTATCCCTATCTCATGTGTTTTAAGAGGAGTTAACAAGAGCTGTGATGTGGAGCAGAGCGGGCAGCAAAGCACACAGAAGAGAACTGCCCATATTATGAATTCTCATGCTACTATGCCATTCCCCAGCACTGGGAAATGAAAGAGAGGACAGCTTTTTGCCAGTGACATGAATCAAATGTAATGAAGAGAAAAATAAAACTTCACACTGGATTACTTGGTTTTTTGTTGTTTTTTTTTTCTTTCTTTCTTAATTTTTCTCCCAAATTGCAATTCACTGCTGAACAGAGAGTAACTGTATCTGACTTAATATATAATATTTTATTGGAAACACTTAAAAAGAATTTCTCAGTATTGACTGTGAAAGGCTAGACCCATTTTCCTGCCAGCCTATTTTATGTATAGTCTTCCATGTAGGTAAAGACATTCTACAATTAAAAATTTTAAGTTTGTACCTTATATTTTCATACTGGCAGAATGAGTTTGAAAGCAAGAAATGTTTTCCAATGGTTGTCTCATGTGTTTAGAGTATCTAATGGCATATCCTGAATCTTTTATCCCTAAAAACATACTGTTTGACTCCAGTATAAATTGGATAAACACTTTATTCATACACTTTCAAAGGTGAATTCATGGTTTGTCTGTGCAGGTGCCATTTTATTGAGCTGGATTCAAGCCACCCTATCAATCCATCCATGGACAAAACAGTGAGAAATTACTTACTGAGACAGAGCTTGTGACTGACTCCCAGTTGGTTTCTGAGGCTGCATGCTGGAAATCATCCTAAGGGGAAAAATACACAAGGAAAAATAACCATTAAGGCAATATCCTAAATTAACCACAGACTCTAAAAAATGTTTCAGCATTCAACATCTGTCACTTTTTCTAACCCTTTTTAATGCAGCAGTCCCTTGGCATGAGTCACTCCTAAATAAAGCTCCTTCCATTCAGGTTCCCCCCTTTTCAATGTTTTTAAACTCCTTGTGAGCTTGCTTGTACAAGAATGGGTGAATATTATTGTTGTTGTTATTATTATCATTATCATTAACAAACAAAAACAGTAATAATACCAATCTGATATATGCTGCTGTGCATAGCAGGATCTAATCTGGTCAAGGACATTACATTCATCTGCCAATATAAATATTAAACACCATCTCTGTATTTCAACAATCAGAGTATTAATGCAGTTGCCAAACTGATCTGTTGGAAAGAATGTGAACATGCTAATTCCCTGGTACTACTTAGTCAAGGTGAAAAGCAGGGTAATCTAACCCATTTGAAAAGTAGTCCTAACATGACTGTACTGCTTTTGGTGCTTGTGCTGAACAGTACATGATCATCACTGCACTATGTCCTTCACATCAAAAAACACAGCCACTGTACATTCCCATTAACAGTGTCATTGCACAAAATCTCTGGGCATTTATTATTAATTTGAGCACAGGGATGGGATTCATATAATCTATCTTTGGACATCTACAAAGTCAACATTTAAGACAGTCAACTAAACCTGGAATTTCCAGGGTGCAAATCATCTGATCTGTTTTAGAAGCTTAACTTAGGATGACAGTGCACCCTAAAAATGCATTTTTGTCTCCATTATCTCTGTACAGGGAACTTGGGAGGATGAGATTAGATACAGATATCAAAACTGTAGATACTGACATATGGTCACCTAAATCCCAATCCACTTGTCTGACCAGTGATGAGCAATCACTACTTAAATAATGAAGAACCCATTTCTTTAATCTTTTGGCAGCTTTACTCATTTTCAACTGGAATAGCTAAACTGTGAAAAATGGAAAAAAAAAAGGCAGCATTACAGAATGGTTATTAAACACACACATGCAGTGAATAGCTAATGATCAGCATGAATATGCAGGTAAGGAAAGTGGATTGTAGTGACAGCATACCAAGATTTTAATTTCTACTTATAGAATTTATAAGGAAAAGGTTTAAGGAAGATGGATCAATGCCTTGCCCTACAATTTCATAGTGACTCAGTACCTGATAAGCTTTTTTTTTAAGCTGGCAAGGGAAAGGGGAAATGGAAGGGAAACTGCACAGCAGATGCTTGCTAGACTTGATCCTGCATTGGACCATACATATATGCATATATTACATTATTTCTTAGGAATGGAAAACAGAAAATTGATCTCATAATCTGCTAATTCACCAATAAAATTTTTCTTTAGTCAAGAAGGAACAGAGCTGCTTTCAGTTCCAGAGTCAATATACTTGGTTTTTTAATGTTTTTCATTTGCTACAGAAAAATACTTAAATGCTTCAAAAGTCACAAGATTGTTTATTCAATACTTTTACTGTTTCTTCTTCTTCAGTATTTAAGATTAACAGAAATTCAGAAATCCCATCACTAAGTGACCACTGAAGATGCAGGGCAATTAAAATGTTAATAATTATGTTGTCATTTTCTGCTAAGAATACAGAAGCAAAACACTGGTGAAATTTTGAATGCAGATTTTTTCTTAAAACCAGTAAAGAAATCTGCAAATGCTATAATCAGGTCATACATAATTCTGAATATGCCTACCTTGGCCACATTCTCTACAGATTTGGTTGCCCAGTTCTTGACAAGCCACAATTTAAATTAAATAAAAATGTATTTGAAAAAGCTCTTGAATCCTCTGGTAAAGGCTGCCAGTTGCAAAACTTGGAAATAAGTTCCTCTGTCATTAGCTTCCATTTAGCACTTCCAGGAAAAAAAAAAAGTGGCACTGAGTTCTAAAGCATTATTTTAAAACAGAAACAATTTGCTTCAATGAATGTTTTGAGAAGACTGTAGTCTTGTGTTTAAAGGGATGGTCCACTTGTTTTATCCAAATGTGGATATCAAAACTGTTTCTTTAGTCTGTGATTCTCTGAGCTGGTTCATGCCAGGAAACCCCTCCAAAATCCTGATATAAACACGTGTACCACCTGCTTCTTGGATCTCAAACCTGATGACTGCACATTTCGACTCTGATTATATTCAATCTGCATAAACTATTCACAACTCTATGGCTTTGTTCCACCACCACTCAAGGCAGCTGCAGTCATTCTTGGCTCCTTGGTGCTTTCAACCTCTATGGTTTGGAGATTATTATTATCTACAGCTTCTGCTTGAAGCTACTTCAAATAATAATATCAAAGTGGATCTCATCATTACAAAATCCTCTCCTCCTTTCTCACCATTGCCCCTAGCAGAGGCTGAAGGACAAATCTATTTTCAGTGCTATCTATTCAATTCATACTACCTCGTTCATGTGAATTTGTCTATGATTGCTTTGGCTGTTTTTTGGCTGTTGTTTCTTCCTTACTTAAAAACATATTAGAACTTTTAGTTAAAACATTTAAAAAAACACCAAAATTGTCACATCTTTTCTAACTGAATCAGGAACAATGAGGTGGTAATAATTTGGCTACATCACATTGACAACAGTGTTTCAATTTTTGCATTTGTGTCATGGTAACATAGAAACTCTACCGGAGACTTCAGCAAAGCCTTGAATTAACTGTTCTACAAGCAGCAAAAATACAGGCAAAACAACAGGACTACCAATCATCTTCTGATAGCAGCTACATTTAGTGAAGAAAAATGAACTCTTAACATCAACTTCCAAAATTACACCTCAGCAAGACAAATCCTGAGTCAGTCCTTCGAGATAAATATGTATGGACATTGATATATTGTTCTTGGCTCTCTTTCAGACAAAGAAAAGCTACTCTCTCCTTCACAGACTGACTTTATAGCCTGCCTCCCACCACTGATCACCAATAAGTGACAGGGAGTCACAGGGAATAACCTGTGTTTCACCCAGGACTTTCACAAGTGGAGACCATGATGCAAAATCCCAGCTGTCAATGATACATGAAACTGCATCGCCAGAGAGAACCGGTTGCTGAGGAAGATGATTTGCAGCCTGGGGGTCCATGACCTGCAGCAGCACAGGCTCTGCTGAAGCCATGGGGCTTGGCAGGGTCAGTAGGAACAGAGAGGCATCAGGAAAACCCCCGGGATGTGGCTGGGAAGCTCACAATATTTTGTCATGACTCACTTTGTTGTACCACCCATGCAGCAAAACATGCGAGTCCTCCCAGCTATGCTGAGTTACTGCCTGGTCCTCAAATTAAAAGCAAGAAGCACTATGATTCTTCACTTTTTTATATAGATCATCACTGTAGGTTAGTTTTTTGTCATCTTGGTGCATGACTGCTATGAGGAAGGATGCCTGGGATAGGCAATAACCATCACAGAACTGGCAGAGGACAATGGCAGCTCTATTCAGTACAAAGAACAACCCCCATATCTCTATAAGCTTCTCTCTCCACTCTTTTTCTTAATCTGCAGGTTTCTGGGGTGATCAGATTATATTTGGTAAAAAATTGTTTATATGACAAAACAACTACAAAATACTGCTAATGAAAGCTGAGGCAATGCTCTCCACTTCAGTGTGTGGGAAAGGTTCTCAAAAGAGCTGCAATCAAGAAGAGTCCAGGCAGCACCCCTGACTGATGCTTAGGGCCTGCTGGTTCAATAAGGTCCTGCCCTAAAGGATCCACCTTCTCTACTGTGCCCTTCTTCTCAGAACAGAAGTGAGGGAGCAAGGGTCAAAATGCAGGCATGATCTTGGGGCAAGTAAGCATGAGAAAGGGAAAGAATGAAGTAAACTAAGAAAAAAATTAAGGCAAAAAAGCTAAAGTGTTGAGCTCTGCCTGTGGTCACCCCATTTGTGGTATTTAGACACCATGACTATAAATGATCCAAAAGAGAAGCAGTTTCTAGAAATTTACAGAAGAACGGGACTAAGGCGCGCACTGAAGCACACAGTAGATCCTGAAGAAACAAATCCTGGGGGAAATGGGGTATATTCAAAGAGGTCCAGTACAAAAACAAAAAGAAGGTGTGAGCCCTCCCTGGAATGTAAGAATTAGGGACGAAAGACAATGGAAGGTCTGTAAGGAAAAATTAGGGTAGATTGCAACTTGAAGAACAAAAAGACAAAATTATCCTAACACTTAGATTAATAAACAGAAACTCGATGGTACCCATTGCTGAGCAATGGTCAACATGCATCTATTGCATTCAGAGTTATGTGCAAACTTGTATTTGTATATAGTAATAACAAATTATAATAACCTGTAAATCTTTCTTTTTTTTTTTTTCCCACCCACAGGCAATAGTATCCATATTTTTGCTAACAATTGAATTTATAGGTATTACATTTCCTATACAAAGCAACACATATTTCAAGCAAATAAACTCCAAACTCAGAAAATGCTGTATTACAGAAATGATGTTATGTAAGTTAGAGGCAAAAGAAAAATCACAGTTCCATTCAAAAAAAAATGCTGTGATACATACTCAAGGTTGTGCACTTCAACTGATTAAATTTAATTTCACATGTAGCATTTTAGTACACGCCAATTTCTATAAATAAAAGCATATAGATTTACCCTTTGAAATATCTTTTTCTTGTACCATACTTTCATTTCGTCACATTGCTAGGTTTTAATTTAGTATCAGAATGGCGTTTATTAACACTTCTTCTAAGGATGCTGGAAGATACCTACAGCAGACTACTCACTAGGAAGCCAGAGGCTGTATTTTTTTTACAGTAATGGTCAAATCACTGCTCTGTTCAGCTCTGGTTACCAGACGTTAAAATAAAAGTTACTGAATATGGAAAGTGCGCTACAATGATGGTTCATAATCTGGGAATGATGCCTTGCAATGAAACATTAGGTGGAGGCCAGTGTTTTTCAAGAAGGTTAGATGTGACTTGACCTTGTCTCTCCAGATAATAATCTACACTCTGCTAAAAGAGCCTATTGCCAATGTCAACAAACTCTTTCGTTTGGCAGTGCAAGCATTAACAAATCCAGGTAGCTGTGATGTGGAGGCAGCAATATCCAAACTGGAAGTACGAGCAAATTTTACCACTGATGCCAGCCATTACTGGAACAGCTGAGAAACTAACAAGTAACTTTAATCACACTGAATTGTCTTTTCTGTTTTTTGATGCAGTCTCATAAAGGCAGGCCATCCATGACAACAGTATTTTAAAGTCAGTAACAAAAGGTCAGACAGCCACCAAACTGTCTGATCTCAAATGTAATAGTGTGATTCCTGCCCCCTAAAAAAGACATAAATTGAGTTTCTGAAGCCCAGTTGCCACTACATATCAGTAGTCACAACCTTATCAGCGAAGTTAATACTAGTGCAAGGCTACATAGGAAATCCCTCTTGATTTTTTTTGACACATTTGCTAGCTATAAATGAACAGGAAAGATAAGATACTTAAGATTTCAAAAGTTTAAGGCTGTAATAATGACTTAGGTTAACTGCAGTTTGTTACATTTCTTTATGAAAAGTTGAAGTAAAAATGAAGAAAAAGAATATATTTAATAACAGTTATGTTTCATCAGTACTCCTCTTCATCCTTCACCTAGCTCTGGAAATAGGCATTGCTGGGTGCATACTGGAAGAATGTCCAAGACACTGACTTTTAAATGATCTGTCTAAAAGGTCACATAGTACTTGTTGAAATGAGACAATAGTTATGCCTTTGAAAAATCAGATGTCATCTGACACTATTATGCCTATGAGCATCCTTTTTGCTACACATACACACAAGAAAGTGTGCAGGACTTCATTACCATGCTCTGGAAATTGTGCATTGCCTTATTTTTTCAATTTATCACAGAGGCCTGTCCTCATATCTCCATTTACAAGGGATTTGTTAATAGCTAATCTGTTGCATACTGCAGTTAAGCAATTGTAAACAAAATACAAATCAACTAACATTCACTGTAAATATTCTGAAATTCCTCCTTTGCCATTTTTATCTGAACAGCAAATTTTGATCCTGCAATTAAACACCAGGACACAAAACTTGAAAGGCTCTCCCAGGCTGTCTCCTCCAAACCCCTCAGACTGGTTGGCTGTTTCCAAGCTAAATTTATCTTTATTGCACTTATGTAAGTACCAGCTTTATCCTTTTCTTCCCCTCCTAAATTTGCTTCCTGCAGTAATTCTGAAGAGATGTTATATCTGCTCTCAGCATCCATTTTATTACACTAAGCAAGCCAAGTTGTCTTGGCCCTGAGTAAGAAATGTCCTTTCTCCTCCATTGTCCCTGAACTCAGTCCAAGAAAAATGTGGTTGCTCTGTACCATGGAAACCAGAACTGCACAAAGTATTCCAGAAAAGATGCAACTACAGCCTCATTGGTCATGTGCCTAGTACACTGAGAAATTTTCTTTTCCTCTCTTCACTAACCAGTGAGATGTCATCTAATAGCAAATACTTTTGCCATTAATTTCTACATGAGTAACCTCTTTGCTCATTTTTGGGCGGTTCCATCTCACTACAAATCAGTTCTGTGCTGCTCAAGGTCATCCAGCTTGCCTCTCTGATACCCTGATTTTCCCATTCCCGAGCAATGCACTTCAGCACTGCGTGTGCTGCAAAAGCCATTAAAGTGCTACTCTGCAGGTGGTACTCTGGTCCCTAAAACATCCCAAAAATAAAACTGACCATAAGACCAACCTTTTAGAAGCTCCCATTAGCGAGCTGTCCCTGGCTGGATAGTCCTTCTGCATTACAGAGCATCACCTTCCCTTTGACTGCCTCATGACATCTTCTCCAGCACAAGGGACTGTTTCCTGTGTGACAGTGGGTGAGATGCTCCTCTGAAGTCCAACTATATTTGCTGGACAGCAATTCCTTCCATTTCAGGCTATCCTTCAGTCTGGAAATAGTTCCTTTGATAAAGAGATGTGGAGTTTTTTTCTGGTTTCCTGCATCCTTAACCACCTTTTTTGCTGACAAGTGCCCTGTAAGCGTTCCAGGTCAGACTTACAAGCCTGAAGGTGCCCTGGCCACTCTCCTGCCATTGATGCTTTAGGCTGCCACTGCATTCACCACCTCCACGTGAGCCCTGGCTCACCTCACTGCAATCCAGGTGCGTGAAGCTTTCACTGCATCTGCTCCCTACTCCCTTCCTATTCCTGTTGTGTATAAAGGAGAGCTGCTTTCAGAAGTGACTCTTTGTGCCTTATGCTCTGCAGTGCCCGTCCTTTGGCAGCGACAGTGGAGTGTTCTGAAGGCAACTGGGCTCCTTGCTCACCTTGGCTCCTTGTCTAAGCACACCTGGGCCATGGTGGCATCTTGTTTTGCAGGGCTTGCTGATCCCCTGTGATGCCCTTTGCTGGCTCTGCTAGGGCAGAGGGGAAGGAAAAACCAGAGGGATCCTGATCAGGGTGATGCTGCACATTAAAGTGGTGTCCAGGGCTGTCAGGTGGAAAAAAGCCTGGGAGGAGTGATCCCATGAGACAAAAACTTGCTATCAGGTCAGAGTCTAGTGCCCTTGTGAGGACTTTAGTGAACTTCTGCCATGCTGACTGGCAGGGTTTTGGAAGCAGCCTCCCCGGTAATAGGTGACTCTGCCCTGAGCAAAACTGAAAAAGCTGATACTTCACTTGCCTGGTAGTGTCCAGGTGGGCAAAAAACTCTTTCAGAGTTAACAGAAGGCAGTGACAGCTGGTTATTTCAGGTCCTCCTTCTTGGTGTGACTCATACCAAATGGGAATGTACTGAAAGGCCCCAGTACCAGTGCTAGAAGGAAAAATATTAATGAGAGAAAACCTCATAGGAGCAAGCTGTTAATTTTCTGACTTCTTTCCACTTGGGTTCTACACATATTTTATAGATTTAAACATGGTCCATAATCAGAGAAAAATAATTATTAACAAATACAGTGTAATTTGATTTAATATTCCAAGTTTTCCATTGTTCTACCAGGAGGATCTGCTAAGTGCTCGGACATGCACATTTAGATTTTCAGACGTGATTTGGGAGGAACATGGAAGCAATAATAATAATAACGAAAAACTCTAATGGAGCTAAGCAAATTTAATTCTAAAGCTGAGGACACAATGTAGAAGGGTACTGGTAAGGAACATTAGCTCTCGTAGTAGCAAACCCAGCCTATTGATTTTTTGTGAAGGATCCATTTGTTTTTGAGCTCTCTGTCAGAGGATGCTGTTTAATTCTGCAGTAAGCATGCAGCAGGAGCATGTGTTGTGTTTCACAGATAATGCAAAACAAAGCAATTTGTTCACCCTCCTGCTTTGACTGGAAGGCATTGCATTTTCTAGGACAACAAAAAAGGACTGCTATCCAAGCTTTCTAAGATGTTCAGTAATCATAAAAATAGCAAGGATACCTAATCTTTGAAGAATAAAAAAGAACCATTTTCTCTTAGCTTTTCCAGGTTTTTGAAGCAATCAAAAGCAGTGGATTTACTGCACATAGCATAGGATACTGCTTATTGGGGATTTGTTTAACCTGAGTTTCATCAAACAGCTAAGTTAAGAAAAAAACCAAACTATTCCAACTCAACTTCCAGACTCAGACCTATTCCTCAGAAACATCACTGCTGTTAAAGCTACATACAAGTACCTTAGGGGCAGTTACGCTTCTCATTTCTCTTATGCATAATTCTACAAATATCAATTGTAAGTGACACTATGAATAAAGACCAGGTAAAAAACACATTACATCTGCCACCTTTCTGTAAACAATCTAACTAAACCATGTTGTCAGTTTTGGGATTGGCTTACCAAAAAATGGCCTTGAAAATCCTTCTAAACACCAAACTGAGACCATAATCTCAGGACCAGGAAGGTGTGTACTGGGCCACAATTAGTGCATGACATATTTTATTTCTGACTAAATACAAGCATAACCAAATAGACTGGATGGCTGTAGAATTATAATAGGATAAATATTTTCAAGCAATGAAAATCAAGACAAGCAGTTTAATTCAGTTTTATACTAATGACCTGGAAAATGTCACAGAAAACTGAAGCTGGAAAAAAAATAAAAAAGAAGTTGTAAACATCATTTAATACAAAGAAATATGGTAGGACTACCAGAGGTCAGAAGCAGTGGCAGGTAAGAAAAACAAGCTTTCACTTAAAAGAATGTAAGTGGAGAAAAAGGTACAAGCCGTAAACTCTATTTGATGGCACACACAGACTCAGAAAGGAACTGGTGCCAAGAGCCTTGATGGAACAAAGATAAAAACCCATGAAATTAATCTGAAATGTGACACGGTGGCACAGCATGGAGGGTGGCTTCCGCCTGCACACACAGATCTTCCCCAGGGCAGAAGGAGATGCTCTCCCCACGCCAAGGGGGCAGCCACTACCACAAATCACCAAGATGATGCCACATGACCACAAATTACCACCTCCCAGGGGACCATGGACCCCCCTCACAGGTGGGGCCTCTCCTCACTGGCAGGGGTGTGTGAGCATTTGCACGTCTTCAGGTTATGCTCAGAAAAAAAGTGACATTTGTGTGTGCAAGCAGCTCTTCTGGAAACTGAAGATGGGAATTCTCCAGGTAACAGGCAAAGTCAGGTTTAACCTACGTGGGTGTGGTATCAATATTGATAAAGCTGCAGGAAGCAGGTTCATACCCCATCTATGGAGATGCCAAGGTGACACCATCCTGGCCTTGCAATGCTGGTCTGCGCAGGCCAGATTTTTGGGCAGCCCACCTCCATCAGCAATGCAGGAGGAGAAAACACTGGGAGAGTGCTCTCACACACTTCAGCAGAGAGACTTTGCTCTGTGGTTCAAAAACTCTGAGTCTTTCCTGAACACCAGGCAGCATTTTTGAAGCACCAAACCCACTGTTGTGTTTAATTTCTACTGCTGGCTTTTAGTACAGCCCTCCTGGCCACCCTGTCCATCCCAGTCCAGGAATAGCAGCCCTCCTGGGCAGCCACTGCACCAGCAGTAGGCCAGCACCTGTGCAAGACTCCAGATTTCAGAAGGTGCTATTACAAACCTGTTGTCTCTGCTTTTATCTATTCCTTAATGCACCTGGAAAATGTACCTGAACCAGCACTGAGCTAGCACTGTCAGCACACAAAATTGCTGCTAAGCTGGGAAAACAGTGTTTACTTTCATATATTTCTGATGGAGATAAATTATGTGTATAGGGAGCAGAGTGTCCTATTTTCTGCTGTCTTACATTATCTCCTCTGAGTTGGTTTTTTTGCTCTCTCTTCAGAGCTTAATAATGCCAATTTTTCTGTACAAACTCATGTATATGCAAAAAGAGATGGAAGGCCTGAATAAGAACATGACTGATACATTCAGGTTCTTTCCTAACCATCAGCATAAGATAAGCACACAAGATTCTGTGTACACCATGCCTGCTTAGAGGAGAGGAAGCTCAGAACTAATACACACATGTAAATACAATGCACATTTTGAAATAGGATCTCATTTCCAGTCAGGCACAAAAGTTTCACCTCATCTGTAAAAAACAGCAATTGCTCTGTGTTTGGTTAAACTTCCCATTCCTACATAGCATTTCCAATTTCTCTTCACATTGTAGAGAAAGCAGTTTTCAGCAGCTTATTTCCATCACTAGTGGCCTCTTCAGCATGCAACACAAACCACACAGAGCAGTCAGACTACTTGTCCTCATGGTGCCCAAGTTCTTTCAAGAATTTTTTTTTTTGTTTCAAGTTTATTGGCCAGACCTTGGTGTGAGATAAATTTTTGCAGTCCCAAGGTGGTTTATTTTATGCTGCCCTACAGCAGTGGAAAAATTAGCCTCATACTTCCTAAGCTGTTTTCTCAAGTTTCAGGGTTTTTTTGTTATTTTCGTTTTTCTTTCCTCAAAGATAAAATTCTTTTTCAAACTTACCCATAACTCTGAAAACAATGAATCCCAGAGCTAACAAATTCCATTAAGTGTGTCACTCACAGTGTTGTGAGGAGAGACGAGAAAATGAAAGAGAAGATGACCTCCATGTAAGAACTTTTGGGCTACATCTATATTAAGTGGTAAAATGAGGTAGAGAGTGATCAGATACAGTGTGACTCATGTCTTCAGACACAACTATTACCCTGCAAAACAGAATGGCCACAACAAACTGCACACTGGAAACAGCCCGGGGTTTGTGCGGGCTCCAAACTAGCCACGCTAAAAATGTGCTGCGTGCAAACAACCTCGTGCCTATGCCTTGGCTCACATCCATCCCATTGAAAAGTCTCTGCTGACAATTCTGCATACACAGACTTCCTTATTAGAGGGTCTGATCCTGGAAGAGCTTGTATTTAGGCTTCACTTAAATGATTGATTGCTTGACAACAATGGTGCCTAGAATCAGGAACACACAATGAGACAACATGGTGCCTGATTCCTACAGCCTGAGGAAGAGTTTCATTACTGTTTTTTACAAATAAAACAAATATTGATTAAAAGGAAGCATTTTTATAGCTGCCAAGATTGGAAGAATTGTTAAAAAAAAGAGGCTCCTTTAGGTTAAGAAAGGGAGATGGAAAATAAGTTTTATCTGCCACAAAACATAATTTTGTACAATTAAACTATATTCCCAAACAAAAACTATTAAAATGAAAAAAAGCCCTGTTGTTACGGGTCGCAGAAAAATTGGATGTTATTTGATTCTGCTGGAAATGATCTAACAAGAAGATACACTAATTCCATGAACTTAAGAACTATTTTTAGCTTTCATTACTACAGATGAGTTTCAAAATCTGACCCAGTGTTATTACAGGCTCAGATCTCCTCTAATTAAGCTCTGACTAGTTATCAAACTGACAATTGAGGAAAACAGAACTGCATTTTTCTTGGTATCACAAGAGGTAGGAAATGTGATAATTTTTTTTTTTTGGCACGCCATGTATGTTCAAAATTGGTTCAACGTGGAGAGAAATCTGTGGGTTGAAAAACAGAGAGGGGGTTGCAGACAAAGAATGAGGATAACAACCCAGGCCCTGGGCTGGAGGAGGTGTTTGGTTCAGTTGCACAAAGCTCAGCACCATGCAGGGGGTTATTCTATGTAAAAATGTCATTTAGCCAAGAATTTTCAAGTAAGATTTATCCTATCAAGTCTGAAAATGACAGGAACCCTGCAACTAATAAAAGATGTGTCTGTGAATATATATGTATAAGGGAAGACCAAAAACACTCTGCCATGTCTGTCACCCATTTTATTATGAAGATATGCATGGACTTTATCGAGTGCTCTGAGCACAACAGATGGCTGTAAATTTAATAAAGGTGTATGCATAGAAAACACAAGTAGGATTTACACAGCACCAAGACTGTCTTTGGAAATGTGTGTAGATTCTGAAGGTTATTGAAGCCAGAACCACTGTGGTGAGCAAACAGCAGCAGCTTGTGAGCAAACCAGCTTCCCCAGCAGGGAGGAAGGACCTTCTCAGATGACCTGTGCCTGGGGCTACAGAGTCAGAATAAAACTAAGAATTGTTAAAAGGAAGTGGAAAGATCCCATGAGCTCCACTCATCACACCAACTAAGAAGGAGGGGAGGGAGGAGAATAGGGACAAGCTTTCTCACACCCACCAGACCAGTGGCTCAGTGTGGTCGGAAGCTGATTTTTGTTTTTTCACCATCCTGGTTTGGAACCTGGGATTGTTGTTCTCAATTCTGTGGGCGTGCATTTTCTTTTTTAACCTCAGGTAAATCTGGCAGGCACAGGAAAAGTGAGCATCCAAATAAAAAAGCACAGCAAACCCCTTTGTTCACCACTCTTGGTTTGGCCACACAGCCCACCCTGCTGGCACAGTGTCCCTGACTGGAAGCTGAAACCCTGTCACCTGCTTCTGTACTGTCTTTTAGGAGTTAATCTCATGGCATTTTACAATTGTTGTGCCTGTCTTTGAGGAGGCAAGGTCTCAGGCTACAAGAAGGTGTCAGGACAAGCTGGCCTGGAAGCCAGCAACCTCCCTGAGGTCACAATGCTGCATCCAATCCCATGGACAATGCAACTGCAGGCCCAACCATGTTCACTGAGAACATGCAAAAATCACTAATATTATCATGACCCAGCATAAGGGAAGTTTGCTGTGGAAAGAAGCAACCTAATGTGTTTTTGAATTACATGCTCAATAGAAGGAGGAGTTTAGGAAACCTGGGAGCCCAAAGATGGACTGAGCTGCCAAAAGAAAACCCATTAAAAGACACATTCCCAGTGTTAGGGCAGCCAGGCTGGCAACTGCCATACAGACCTACCTAAGCAGGGTACCCTGGCAGGTGACACTGATGCCAAAGTGATTTTTGGCAACAACACTACCCATAACACAGCCCTGGTGATGCCTGAACTACCAGACTTAGTTCTATTCACTACCACAGAGGCATTGTAAAAAGTTAGGAAAATATGGGTCAGTTTTGAAAAGAATGTCAAAAACTCTGAGGGGATTGAATAGCCTGAATTTTTGGGTGAGATTAAAAGCTAAATATGGAGATCATTGCTTGACTAAGCAAAAAGCAAAGAAGTGTGAAAGCACACTGCAAATATCTGAAGGAGATATACACCCACAACAAAAAGAACAGACTTTATCATAAATCAGGAAGGAATATAATTGCGGGCAATGGTATGGCATTAAAAAAAAGGAAATTTAAACTTATTGTGATAGAAAAAATGTCTTTGCAACAGTGATTTATTAGTCCATGGTTAAATGTTCTGTATGTGCTTGTTATATTTAAAAATTATACTAGAGATCAAGCAATGCATTTACAATACAAAAAATTCTTGTCCTGAAGGAAAATTGACTGCATGATCTCACATCAGAATTCTAGGTTTGTCTGCATCAGACATTACTGGGGAAAAAAAAAAAAGCCTAAATTTAGATTCAGTAATCTTAAAACAATCAGTATCATCTGATCCAGACATGTAAGCAGTTTACAGCAGTTACAGCTGTTGCAACAAACAAGGCAAAGATTTATTATGTAAGCAATTAAACACCCATTACACACAATGCATTGTGTTCCCTGGCTTGCCAAGAATGACAAAAACACATTGAACAGTGCTAAGGTTGAAACAGACCCTGCAACCCAAACTTGGCTGGAACAGTACAAGAGCAGGATTGTGCTGCCAGGCTTTGCAAGGTGCTGACACACAGTCAAATAAATAGCATTGGAGGAGTACAGAACATGAAGCTGTGCCTTGCAGCCCCTCTGTACACACAAGGCTGTGAAGACATGCAGTCCCTGTTTTGATGTAAAAGACAACTTGCAACCAACACCTGCTGTGATGGGTTTTCACAAGTTCCTCAGCGCAGGTTGGAGATCTACCATGTTTCAATGCACCATAACACTTTCGGTATTTTCTTCTGACAGACTTCCAGAGGAAGCAGACCAACTTCCTACTCTTCTCTAGCATAGTTGGTACACTTAAATTAAGCTGTGCACCTTCTTCTTTTGTAGAACATCTAGAGCAGAGGCTGCTCAACAACAACAGGACCTGGGAAGAACAGGCCATTCATTTTCTCTTCCCTCGTGGCCACAGTAGTAGGTCAGACTAGTCCTGCCACATTAACCAGGAGGAGTTAATTAACACCTCTTTGCAGCACTGCAATACAATGTGCTCAATTAAACTTTTTATTGAATCAAGCATGGCATCTCTCGTCTCCCAGCTAATCTGCTATTTTAACTAAATTTTTAGAAAACACCCTCCAGATTTACCAAACCAAAGCAAGTTCTTCATATATTATAATCATTTCACATGCTAACATTCTTCAGCTGTTGCTGAAGTGGAAGTAAAGGACAGAATATGGATTTACAGAGACAGCATTACATCCTCAAGTCAACAGTCTAAAACAGTCCCGCTTTTAAAACAAACATCTAATGTGATCGACAGGTTAATGTGAGCTGTTAAGAAATTCTGACAGTGTTAACTCACCTCATGTCCATGCATGCTGATGTGTTGTTTCGGGTTAACTTAGGGGACAATGGTTGGATTTAACCCTCCTCTTTAGTGCAGATGCAAGAGAGGATCACACGTCTGACAGCAGCACTGACTGCGTGTTTATGGCAGGCTCAGTTTGCTGCTGCATTTGCCATCTCTCCTTCTGGTGTCTTCCTAATGGTCAACTCCAAGCAGACAAATTAGCTGTAAGGTCTGTGTCTTCTAACAGGAACTGCATTAAAGCTGTGACTGGTGTCTTGTACGGTGTCAAAACACCAGGTCCAAGCTACTCCTATTTTCTATTTGTTTGCACAGACATGGGAAGCAAAGTCAGGGAACAGGGTGGCCTTTGCCCTCTCCCAGGTTATGCTCATTATGGCACATAAAATGTACACTTCTACTTCATGAATTCTGATTTTTGGTGGCTGGATACATCCTAACTTTCTGCTACATATATTTAATGTTAATTAAAATATTTCTTTAGAGATTCCACAAGAAAGCTGTCCAACACACCTGGTAAGTACAATTATGGGTTATAACACTGGAAAGCTCCAAAAATAGTCTTAAGTATCAAATCTTTTTTAAAACTGATTTGTCCAGAGTAGTTTTAATACAAAATACCTTGAATATCTTTTGTCCATTTTCTAACCACAATTCATTCTCAACACTTCCAGACTGTTAGGAATCACTCATTTGTCTCCCTAATTAAAACAACTAGATAAGATTTTCCCAAGTCTGGATATGGGTTTAATTTCTTCAATAGAACCATTTTGCCACAACCAGCATTGTGAACTCTGGCTCACAGGAAGACTATTTGTCCTGTAGTCTGTATTGTTGTCTAACAGAGATTGCTTTATTATAATTGCCATTTGAAGAAGAGGGGAAAAAAATTAGCTTTCATATCGAACTTTTTTATGTATCCACATCTATTATGACTAAAACATGACTATGAACCACGAAGCAACATGGGCATGTGTCCTGGTTTCAGCTAGGGTACAGGTAATTTCTTCTCAGTAGTTGTTACAGTGCTGAGTTTTGGATTCAGAAAGAGAATGGTGTTGATAACACACAGATGCAGGTTTTTGCTAAGTCATGTTTATTCTAAGTCAAGAACTCTTCTTTCTCTCCTAGTCTCATGCTCTGCCAGTGAAGAGGCATGCAAAAGAAACTGGAATGGAGATGGGACAGGTGACCTGAACTGACCAAAGGGATATTCCACACTTTTTGTTATCATAGTTATTATTGTATTTTACTTTATTTTTAATTATTAAACTGTTCCCATCTCAACATACAAGTTTTACTTTGATCCTCCTCCCCATTCCACCAGGGTGGCAGGATGGAGAGAGGAGGGGGGTGAGTGAGCAGCTGTGTGGTGCTTCATTTCGATCTGGGCTTAAACCACAACAGCATGAAAGCTAACGAGACAGACAATTCACTGTGCATCTTCACAGGTGCCCTCACTTAGTCAAGTACAGTGGCAAGATCATGGCCAGTTGCTATGATACTGTGGCTCCCTTCATTCAATTAAAATACTGAGGTCACTATTCTGCCAGTATTACACACTTCCCAACAACTGCAACATCCCTGGCTCCTACCTGCTATTGGTACATGCTATGATCTCACTGATAATGTGATTGTGTGCTTCTTGGAATTTGCATCTTTCAATTTGCTTCTGCTGTATTTTGCAAGAAATCATGTTCATGCTGAAAGAAGCTTTTGAGTCTCTGATTATGGGTAAGTAACCCTCTGCACTGCACATGACGATCTTTTCCTCTTGGTGTCTTTTGTTCCTCTATCTTGGAAATTTCCTCTGGGTCACTAATTTCCTCAGGAATTCTTTAAACAGGTAAGTTCTGACTGCAGGAAATGCAGTCCTTCAAAATCTAAAGCTGTCCTAAATGAACAGTGCTCCTAAGTCTTGTTAGCACCAATTATTTGAGACAGGATACTGGATTTGAAAATAACACACTTGTGTTAGTACAATCCTTTGAAGGTGCAAAGCACTGCATTTCCTCGTCCTTGGCCAACACCACGAGTTTGGTGAATTCTCATCCAGTGTATAGCACATGACTGGGGTTAAGATGTAGCATTTTCAGCAGGAATTGGACATTAATAGGACTGCTGTTATGTTAAGACAGATCGATGACAACATCCTGGAAAGAAGCCACACTTTAACTGAGCTGTCAACAAATCAAGGACAGAAGAGAGCAAATGGCCAGTTCTTCCTCATGCTGTTCAAACAACAAAACTGCCAGGCACACATGCTTGCAGCTGAGAAAACACAGGCATTAAGGTCTATTTTCCTTTCTGATTAAAACAATCGTTTTATCAGTTGAAGTCTGACAGCTTCCAGGAGCTTCTGTGTGCTTACATGGTCCCACTGCTTCTGGTTCTGGTATCTTCCTTCTAAGAAGGTCTGTATTTCCCTGGCCATACCTCAATTCCTCACTCATGTTCCCAGTCGACTCTTTACATTTTTGAAATATATTCACATCCAGTCCTCAAGTTCACAGTCAGAGGTTTTGCCAAAAAGGCTGATCTAGTGAAATGGTCTTAGTCTTGCTTTCCACCTGATCCATACCTGCCCTCCCTCCTTTTCTGAACACAATCTTTCTTATTTCAAGTCCATTTCCTCTTTAAATCTCCCATTCATTTTCCTCTTTTCCTTCCTAACCATGCCAAGATGACTCTTCTGGTTTACACAAATCATTCTTTCCCTTCATTACCTTGTTAAAAATGTTTCCTTACTGCCATTCACCCTCTTGAGTACAACTGAAACTGCATTCATGTGACTGTAATGAACAATTGATATGTGGACACCTTCCTGGTATATAGGGAAGGCTCCTGCTATGTGCTTGCCAAGTTTGATATTGTTAGTCACAGCCTTTCAGTCCTTCAGTTTTGTAATTTTTCCTTTTGCTTTCAAGAATATTTGCTTGTCTGGGGCTTCACCTGCCTCTCCAACCACGGTATTTTGGTGTTTCTGCTGCATTCTCTCTCTCTGTGGCCTTGACTCTTCTACTATGTGTGTTTGCCTTACCCACAAAAAGTTTTATTTCTGAACTTGGACTATACTTAACCATCTTCCTTTGTCTTTGCTGCTGCCACTGTTTCAATGCCATTCCTGGATGACCCTGTATCAGTCCTTCCCTCTAGTACTCGTAGCATCCTCTAATGCAAAGCTGATAGGTGATTCCTCTTCTCCCTGAAATCTCTGAA
Source organism: Rhipidura dahli (assembly GCA_013399225.1). Classification (NCBI taxonomy): domain Eukaryota; kingdom Metazoa; phylum Chordata; class Aves; order Passeriformes; family Rhipiduridae; genus Rhipidura; species Rhipidura dahli. Next base: position 152,843 of record VXAC01000331.1, on the reverse strand, counting down.
TTTTGTATGGCTTTAAAAATTAAGGCACAAGACAGGGAGACTCCTAATGAAGTTTAAAATTTAGACAGTCACACAGCAGGACTGGGACCAATCTTTGCGTCTGAGGCAAAAGCAAACATGGAAGGGGCATCAGACCTTCAGAAGAGACCTGTCAAGAGAAGGACTATATTATGACCCCAGTCTAGGGAACACTGGGGAATGATGCAGTCTGGGACAACTGGCTGTGAAGAGCTGGGTCACGTCAGGTTTGGCTGCTCTGGCTGCAGCCCAGGTTCCCTGTGACTCATATGCTGCCTCCAGCTGGTGCATCTCAGACTTGAAAACTTGCATGTTTTCCCACCCTGGAGGAAAAGAGATTGGGTGGACAAGACTTAGGCAGTAAACATTTAGGGTTTTGGAAGGTGTGACAGGATGCTGAAGGGAGAAAAAGGTCTTGGTTTGATGCAAATATTGGAGTGAATCTTCTAATTAGAAACTTTGGCTGCCCCTGGAGCAGTCAGTGCTGCCTGTGAAACTGACCATCCAGACATGCCTTCTAAACCCAAGAACACCCTTTCCTTACTGCCAGGCTATCTGACTCCCACTTTTGCTTTTTTTTGTATCCTTCACTATCTTTTGTTCTGCTCTGAGTGCTGGGAGAACCAGAATGTGCCTGCCTTACCACACTGTTTGCTTGTCTACCACGCCACCTTCCTTTCTTCCTCAAACTTTGCTGAAGGACAGGTTAGGTCCTGTGGATTGAGCAGCAGGTTGTGGATTGCTGGATTCTCAGGCACTCTTATTAAATGGAATTTATATTTTTATTAAATAAAAAAATATAAAATTACTCTGAGATACTCCATGTCTCAAGATGCACTGAGATATACTATCTCTTTTTAATGTGCTGTCTTTTTATGTTGCTGTTTAAAAATTTTAACACCTTTCAAAGCAAATGAAAAATAAAATTGTGCATAGATAATCTCTTGAATTCCCTGCTTATGTGAAGTTGGAGAAGTAATGTTAAATATTTTGAGCAAGTTTTATCTAATTAGAAGCTAGGACTTAATTACTTCTCTCCTGAAAGATGAGCCTCTGGCAGATAAATTTATGAGGATAGTATGCCTTGAGCAAAACAGAGAAAATAGTTTCCTGTCAGAACTTAAGAAAATAGAAGTTTGATTGTTACACGTTTTGCACCTGGGTTGTATTTATAAAAAATCTGTGCTGTCTAGCATAGACAGGCAATCAAAAACTGAAATCACAGGAAGTAGCAGAACTGATAAAAGGTCCCCGATTAAGTTCTTTTTCCATCATGAGATCTATTTCATGTTCAACCACTTTATTAACCAAGACATGCCACTCCACCCCACTCCTTTCCTTTTGTACTCCCAGCAATTTACTGGATTCCTCCTGTGGATTATATAATAGCAAGGAATGTACTGATAGATGCACCATTATCACTCACTCCTGTTGTCACATGAGATATATGACATGGAGTTTTAGGCAGAATATTTTGTCCTGGATATACAAATGAATTATCTATCTATTCTGTGAAAGAAGTGACAAAGCTAAACCAGAAGCACAGCAGCAGACTCATGAAGCTTCCAGAATGGCTTCAGCTTAGAATTAATCATTCCTTATGATCTTTATGAATCTGTATTCCCACTGGTGAATCTTTTTGTGATCGTGCTAACTCTTAAGGGCATTTATTTACTGACTTATTTAAAAAACCCTTAAGCCTGCTCCTGCACTACTTGCACAGACAAGTCTAGCTAAATACAGGGAACCAGTCTCTTAATTCAGAGTGATAGCAGTGGGTTCAAGTATCAGGATCAGGTTCATATTTTTCCACTTATCATTTTCTGATTGGTCTTCCAATTTTGTTTGTTTTCTTCTGAGCTTAATAGGAAAGTATTAAACAGTTTAAACCTAGAATCTGAGCAAACTTTGACTGGTCAATATTCTTTGCATGGGAAAGTAATTGCATTTTATTGTGATGTCTCACCCCTGTTTGTGATTAATGCTCTCTCTTTGATCATACAAGTGGTGACCTACATACAGGGTGTTTAGCAGAAAGCTATTTTCCTGTAAAATTCCAAACATGGGTCCAAACTCAAAATTCCTCCCTCGTCCATTCCATTAATTTCTTTATGGCTCCCTCATCCAAAAAACTTCATTTTAAACAAGGCAAAATTATTTAGGATTTAACACGTTGATATATATTTTGACACATAAGCTTATCTTGGGACAAATGCTCTTATGTTCTCCTGTTTAATACCACATGTTCACCTGTACATGTGTGTATGCATGTAAAAAGACATATATGCTACCCTACATCTTTATACATATATGCATGTTTATACAAGTGCATATAAATATATTCCTAATTTTTTGGTAGCCTTTGTTTCCAATAATGATTTTAGTCAAAGTTCCAAAGTATGCATTTCATTTAGGATTAACTGAACAATTAGTAAAGCAATAGCAATTTATTGTTATAAATGTATAATAAATAAGTGCCTTTTACAATAAACTTAAAATAATGCTTGTAATTAGCAAATGGAATCCAACATTTTCTAGCTGTCTCATTAAAATGAAATTAGATAAAGCATTGGGAATTTTAATTCCAAACATTCACCTTTATTGTTGAAACATGTTCCTGAATGAGTTCCTAGACTATTTCACTAAATGTCCATGCAAATGAAGTTGTAAAACATGGGATTCAATCTTGTTAAAATTCCCTTCCAGAATTATGACATTGGAAAAACTTCAGAAAGAAAAAGGGGGTTATATGAAATGATTATTTATCTTCCTCTGTTTCATGTATTTCTACACTGTTGTGAATAATTATGTCCTTAGAGTAAAAATTAATGTAACAACAACAACAAAAAAATACTAGAATACCTCAGTGCCTTCTTGTCGCCGCTGTAACACGGCCGCGTAGAAAAACCACACGAAGTCCAGGATCAAGTAGAAATGGCAGCAAGAGCCAGTATAATGGCTTTTTCCCAAGGCTTTTAAAAGTTAGTTAGCATAAAGTGAATTAAATGGCATAAAATAATTGGTTCTCTGGCCAATCACCCCTCCCTAGAGGGAACTGGCCCAACTCTAAGATGTCCGTTCCCGAGTGTTTTTCTAGTTGAAGCCACAACAATCCAGCAAAAACAAGTCACAGGTGTGGATGTTTGATAAACTACTAACATTGTTTTGGTCAGCTTGCATGAGAAAGACAAGAGTTCTCACAAAATGCTTGAGAGCTGAAGAAATTCACTGCTAAAGTCCTTTCAGCATCTACACCTTCTATAATATAATTTAATGTTTCTAAGGTAACTCAGTCAAAAAAAGCATTAAAAAAAGTCAATAAATAATGGCTTTAAGTGATAATGGTAGGGAGGAATTTCAAACAAATTTGCAATCAAATGAGGCTCATGCATGATGCTATCTAGGTCTTGCTCCAGATCATTTTTGCTCTACAGATCTGTGAAGCTTCAAGGAAAAGCCAATTTTTAAAGAGGTTCAAGGGAAACAATTTTCCATGCAGACACCCAGACTAAGCCAACGAACTTCAGAGCTACAGCTGGGGGCTTTGAATGTGAAGTGTTGAGTGTAGAGACCTACATGGGCTGTAGCACACCTACATCCTCCTGCAACCAGTACAGAGGAGGAGGGACTTTTTCCAGAGAACTGAGGACACTTTTGAATCCTAGGCAACTTGAGCTCAGCAGTGGGAAGTGGGACACACTTGACTCACTAACAAACTCCTGGAGTCAGCTCCCACTCCAGGGAGCGCTTTAACTTCTTGCGGGAAGAGCAGATCCAGGACAGGCAGCAAGCACCAGCATGCTGGACCTATCCCGTGCCTTCAAGATCACCATCACTGCTCCCCCTCCAGCTTTACAAGTCCCTCAGACCCACAGAGGTGAGAGCAGAGGCAGACGTGCCAAGACACAGAGGATGAGGGAAGAGGAGGAGGAAGAAGGTGGAGGGCGACAGCCTTGGCAAGCCAAAGTTGCTAAATGCTGTAACTAGATGGTCATACTTTATTCCACAGATTTTTCTCCCCTGTCCCTTATCTTATGCTGGGACAGTTAAATATTCACATGTATCCATATAGTTTTCAACCTTATACTGTTAAACACCACCCTTGCATCTTTTTGGTCTAATTTTCCAGAATCAGTCTCAGTTCTAATCCCATTGAGCCCTTTCCTTTGACATTGGTTGTTTACTTTCTATACCTTGTTTCACAAGGGCAAATGTGATTCGAGTGATACAAGTCTAATTTAATTATTCTCTAGAAAAAGAATTCCTTTTCTTTCTCTAAATGGTACTGAAATGTGACGTTCATACAAAAACACAAGTACACAAAGATAGTGAAGGATGCTTCTGCTAAACTCTCTGGCACCTTATTTATGCTTCCTGTAGAGTGCTGAACTAAGTAAAAGCTTGATCTGCATCAAATGTAGTGAACTTCACTGACTTCCTTGAAGATTTATAAATGAGAGGCTGAAGAGTCAGGCTGCAAGGCTGCTTGGCTGCATGAGTAACAGTGAGAAATTCACCCAGGCGTTCTGGCATGATGCACAGGAGATGGAGTTGATCCATAAATTCCAAATCATTTGCTTTATTTTCTCTGGAAAATTATCAGTCTGATATACAAATGAACAACTAGCATGCAGATCCAAACTCCAAACATAAGAAAAAGCAAGAGAACTTAGAGATTTGCACCATGTGCACCATGTTCCAAGAAAGGCCCCAGAAGTAGCCCTTTGTTGGAGAAGGTCACGAAGGGAAGGAAAAAAGTCAGTGTCAGGGTCCTTCATTTCATCTCATACAAAATACCCTATGTTTTTGCATGCTTCATTAATGCTCCCTGGTTTACCAACGAGAAACACACTGTGAGTCCAACCTTCAGGGGTCAGCAGTGTTCAGCGTATCTAGGAACTGTGCTCCAGGCGACTGAGGCGACTCTGGAATAAGGGCTGACTCTGCTCAGTGTTAATCCTGCAGTTTTAGGTTGGACGTTTGGAATCTGAAAACCAGCTAAGTACAAATCATCCTCCATCTCACAAATACCACCAATAACCTGTACAGGGCTCTTCTCTGAAATAAAGTAGTATTTCATTCAGAGGGTGCACTTAGAGATTATTTTCTTAAATAGATCTGCTAAATTACAAATTCTCTGTTTACTCATAGTTCTGAAATGAGATAAATATAGTAGCCTTTTCTCAGCTTTCTAGGGTAGTGAGTCCTGTGTCTTATGAGAGATAACATTCATTTGTGGAAAGTATACTACCATCAGACTACCTTTATGTTCTCTGGAATAAAACTTGCTAAATTCAGCAGAGTTTCTGTGGCTGTGCTGAAATACAAACAGTATAAAGAAAGGCTGATGCTTCACTGTCTCACCCAGTTGTCCTTCACAGACTGTTCTGCCTTAATTTGAGTTTTAGTAGATTACCTTCAAATTAGAACTCAGGATGTACTTACAATTTAATGCCTTATTCCACTAGAAGCCTAACAATTTAAATGCAAGGAAGCAAAATCTTAATAGTTTTGTTCTGTCTTGACAATGTGCTGTTTATGGACTCTTTTTAGCATACACAGGCATACATGCATGCAAAGCCAAGAGGTGGAAGTGAAGTGACTCAAACAATGACTTTTTCCTGTTACAACATTACTGCTATTCCAGGTTTTCTTATTCTTGTTAAAGGACAGTGGATTGAATAAAAAAGGAATAAGAAATGCGATGGATAGGAAAATATAATGATGACAGTATAATAAATTAATGCTTACCATTTCCTGAGTGTTTGCAAAATCTGCCTCTTTCGAGCTACACTGCACCAAAAGCATTATAATATTAATCAGGACAATACAAAGGAATACATATTTGTATCAAAATCTACTTAAGAGTACTGAGCATTCCTGCTCCCTAAAAACAATACCAAAATAAAAACAACACAAAAAGGAGGAGGTTTTCATCTCACTGAAATAGTACATGATACACTACTATTGCTTCTGTATATACAGAGGTATGTTGATATCTGGCTAAAATACAGTCTGAGCCTGCACATTGTCTTGCATGCAGAATTTTATTGCATACAGAGTAAACTACTCCTTATCTGAGAATCACAGCCATAACCCCTCAAGGTGTTTTTATTTAACCTCGAGAGAACATGAAAAAGGGGTTCACAGAGCAGCCATTTCTTTGCTATTTCTGCAGCATCTCTCAAGGCAGTGGCACTGCAGCTTCAGTGTAGAAAGTGTTAGTGCTTCTGAAATATGTTATTAGAGTAAATCTCGAACAGAACTTGACTTTATTTTATATTTAATTACATGATGTCAAAAATACTTTGATCTGCATTAATGCAGCTGCTGGAATAAAATTAGTTTCAGTCATTTAGTGTTTTGATCCCACTGTTAGCTACACCATCCAGTCTTCAAGAACTGATGCTCTTTTACACTGCAATCTGTCTCTCACCCCTATTACCCTCTAGGACACTTACCACAAGAGAGTAACATATCTTAAATCCAGGTTTAGCCACAAAGTAGTCATCGGATTTGAAGGTTATCTTTATGTGATTTGTTCTCGATGTTATTCTTGGAGGTACTTCCTTGTGTCCACACCACCGTCCTCGAATAACCGTGCTGGTCTCTGATACATCTTCCACTTCCACAAAGTCATACCTTAAAAAGAGTATGAAGAATTAGTTTTTGCTAACTCTGGTTACAGAGGGTGCTTTCAAATTGATAGGAGCACAGCTGGAGACACAAAGACAACTGCTCCCTGTTCTCCACTCCAAAACATCAGACTAAATATTACAAATGGTGGACATGCTCACGTGGCACAAAATACACTAAGCTGCAAACTACTGCCTGAGTGCTCAAATGACTGATTTCTGTGCTCCTTGAACATGACAGAATTTGCTACCATGTTAAAAAGGCAGTAAGAGGCACTTGCATGTGCTTAGTATACAGTAAGCACACGCATTGCATTTCATGTGGTGGGTAAATAATTTAGAGACCTGATAAAATATTGTTTAAGGCACACTGCCCAACCTGAGCAGCGCAAGCACTTGTGCACATTCTGGTGGTTGCCCAGCTCCCTGCAGCAGCAGCCACAGGCTCCTGCCTGCTGTGTCAGTAAGAGGGCTAGAGCTGGGCAGCCACTGTGCCAGGAGCAACGGGAGATGCTGGAGGGACACAGAGCAGTGCATGCTACTGAAAGGTGCTTTTTAGGGCCTTCCTTGTAGGTGGCACGTTGCTCCTGTCGTTGGTTTGGGAAGATTTATGTCAAGCTTTCAAGCAGGAAAGCATGCTGCCACTCTGCGTGCTGCAATGGGGAGTTCATGTGCATGCTGTCACCAGGGAAAATGCAACAGCACATCTCGTTCTGTGAAAAGTCACATTTTGGCCAGGCACCTGTGCCACAGTAGTGGTCCCAAAGAGGGCTCTGCCAGGAGCAGAAGGCACTAAACCCCAGGGATGAAGGGACACAGTGGCAGCACTCACTGTTCCAGCCTGCATATTCGCTTGCTTGGGTATAAATGACCATATAAATAAATAAAAAAAATAGTACAGTTATTGAGCTGGAGAATAAAGAGGACAGAGAATAAAGTTCTGATATCACCAAACTATGACAAAAAGTCTCTCAATATCGTTGGAGCCAGAATTAGGTCCCACACACTGCAGCCAGAGAGGCAGAGGTGATTACAAGAGGGGCAGGTTGAGTGCCATCCTCACAGTACAGCTAAGCCTTAAAACTCTGGAGGTCTTTACCAGGAATGTTTTCTATTATCAAAGCATCTGCTCCCTCCAAGGAGGGAGTTCAGAACTGTTAAGTGATTCTTGCTAGCAATGCACTGCTCCCCACCCCCAGGTATGTGGGCTAAGCACCCTCCTCCTTGCCCAGTTGTGGGAGCTGAACAGCTCTGTAAATAAAAGACCTGCTTTTCTTTTTCTGCTGAGAGCCCATGAGAAAAAACCCCTAAGTACTGTGTGGTTTGAGAATATTGGCCATGCTGCTTTTATATTCACCAACCCCAAACCACACAGAACAGAAAATAACAGATGCACCATGACCGAATCACTCAAATTTGCCCAAACTCTGCTGAAATAATATTTTTTTTTTTGTAACACACCAAAATTGACTCCAGGCAAGGGTAAACTTGTGTCAGACTCTCTCCACTACCCCCATCTCCCAGTCCCTGGTGGTGATGGATGTGGTACCCAGCAGAGCTCGCAAGAATCCATACCTGCCCCCCGGGCCGCACAAAACTGAGCGCCCATTGCAGCACAAGGGGCTGTGTTCAACAGGAGATAACCTTGTAAGCTTTGGTGAAAGCCATCCTGACTGGCCTCCCCAGTTTTGGAAGCCAGAAACCAGACTAACTTGCAAAACCAGGGAAAATCCATGGACTTTGAAGCATTATATCTCTTTCAACAGCAGAGGCTTTGCTGCAACAATCGTGGAAGTAGGTGTATTATCAGTTGCTCCTGTGCATCCAAGAAGCCTCAGAGGCTGGGTAATTTAATTGCTTTTCAGAATCATCTCTTATCAAGCGCCTGTGGAAATGCTAACAGCACTTCTAGAACATTCTGTAAAACCTTGAATATTTCCTCTCCTTCTTCAGAAGCTGTGAAGAAATATAGCTCTGCTAAAATATAACTTTTCATTCCTCAGCCTGAATGAATTTCAATCAGCTCAGTCTTAATAGTATGCAAATTACAATAATTAGCATTAATGAAAAATTGAAAGAAAACACTAGGAAGTTTCTGGAGAAAAAAAACTTAAGGTCAAAAGCAAATACAAAAGCAAGGTAAGGTGAGGAGGTTCTGAATTACTTGTTCAGTGTGCCCAGCCTTCAAGCATATGCTCAGCTCTTGGCATTTATTTCAATTAAAAGAGTCCTGGCTGTCTCTCTAAGCAGCACTGCAGGGGCTGTCACAGACTGAAGTTGCAGAAAGGATCTAGTTTTGAAAAATATATTGAGCATTAGCGAAAAATCTAACTGCACACAGTACTTAACAGACTTAAAGCTATCACAAGCTGTCTGACGAAAGAACTTCCTACTCTGGAAATAATACTACCCAAATAAAGGTCTCCCAGAATCTCTAGGGAAAGCTTTACATCAGAAAAGGATGTGCTATTTCTCCAGCCTCTATAGACGCTATGGGTGATGGAAGGTCTTTGCTTTTCTCTGCTTTCTAAATTTGCTGCTCTGGTAAAAGCAGGCAGACTGTCTTCCAAGATGCTCTCCAAGCACATAATGCCAGTAACAGCTTGACTTTCCCTCACTGTGCCACCACCTTTCATGGCTTTTGACAGAGAATACTCCATCTTTTTTTCCACAGTAAATTAGCCCTCTGTTTCAAAGTTGCAATGCTTTAAGGTCAGCCACAGTTTATCCACTATGTAAATATTAACAGGCCGCTTCTGTGTGCATTAGGCTCTGAATCTGGGAAAGCATTTGGGGTACTGGGAGGTTACTGTTGTTACTGACTCTGCTGCTGATCTTGGACCGACATCACCAGAGCAGAGCAGACCTGCCAAGGAGTAGGGAAGGAGAGCCAGTTTTAGGCTGCATTCTTTTATTACTACATGGAAAACAAACCTGCAGGATTGGTTCTCTCTATCAGTAATGCAGAAAATGTAACAAGGAAAAATAAAGAAAAAAAATCCATCCTGTAAGATGCCTGCAGTGATGCCAAACCCTACAAACACAAATTAATTGACAAAGATAAGATAAGAGGCTGGGTGTGCAGAAACACTAACAACTGAGTTCTCTGCACAGATAAGGTGGAAGTAACAACATGATCAGGCAGAGTTGGAGGCTGAGACTTCAGCATTTTATGTAAGTAGCATCACAGCAATCTGCCTTTTGGAGGATATGGGAATCAGGAGCCTGTTTTCTACCACAGAAAAGAGAGCTGAATAAAAGAAATATAAACACATGGATTTATATACTGTTTTAGTGAATGCTGGCAAGATTCACCTCTGTACTCTACTAATGCAAAGCAGTTTAGCCACCTAGGTTAATCAGCTAGATCAGCTGAGCTTAAGGTCACTTTTGCTTAAAAGGGGAACCAAAGCAACTGGGGTATAGTAAGGTATGGTTTAAGAGATTTATAGATGTATCAGCATGCATCAGCACACTGATGTTTGTGAACCTATATTTAATGGTTTTAAAAGGAGCTGTAGCAGTGAAGAGTAACAGTAAAGACAAGCAAGTACTTTGAACATAATTATATTTCTCAATGCATTTTTACCTGTCCCTCTCACCCCAGTATAAATGCTTACCTACTTACTCAAATCTCCTAGAGCCCTCCACCTACTGAAAAAGATGTTTCCTGCCTGGCTGAAACATGACAGCGGTGATAGAGGACAAAATCCTATTAAAGTAGTACCTATGTTGTCAGATAGCTGGATTTGAGCATACAAGTACCTTGTGCTTAAAATGTTATAGAAGGACTAAAACCTGACAAAACTGCTTCAGGTCCAGGAAAGCTCAGTTTATTTACAAACTCAAAGATCAATTTCAGCTGGGAGGGCCCCTTAAAGGTTTGTCCTCCTTGCAAGGACATCCTAGACCCAGCCAGGGATACCCTGGTTTTGCTTTGCCCAAAGAGCTCAAATGAAGTCTTAAGGAGCCCTTTGCAAACTTCCACTTGCTACTCACCTGCAAATCTCATTTTCTGGTTCCTCCAATCCAAACTGATTATCAAAAGCCAGCTGGATCCTGGTGCTCTCTGGGGAGTGGAGCCGCCACGTCAGCAGGAGGTTCCTGGGGTAGCTGCTGGGGAAACGAGGACTGTGGATGCAGCCATTCCCTGCCACGCTGATGGTCTCTTCCTTTCGGTACAAGTCTGTGAGGTGATTGCTCTCTGTTAGTAGTCACAACTTGTAGAAATTAGTATGTTGTTCCAGTTACAGGAAGGCAAAAAACACAACAGTTTATAACACAGCATAATTATTTGCATTTCAAGTCTATAAAAAGTTGGGTCTAGGAGCAATTATTATTAAATAGGAAGCACAGTGTATTTTCTCTTAGTTCAATCCCCTATTAAACAGTAAGGACAACAGAACTCAAGTATATAGACTCTTTATTTTACAAGAAATGTATCATTATTTTTACATTTATATTGAGTATACAATTTCATTCTCACCACTTTGGTTTTAAAACAGAATTAAACTTTAATAAAAGCTGCAAGCTTGAGAACAATGAATTAAGACAGACTGAAATAAAAAAGGTAAACAGCCCTGCCTCACAAATTTTGTGCTCTGGGGAGCAATGCCCTCTGAACAAAAGCAGCAATGAAGGGCTGCAGGAAAATGAGTATGGGTGAATTTAAATTTCTTTACTGAGTTTAAGTATTTCCTCCCAGAAACACGTGTAAGGTCGCATTTTGATTTTATTTACACGGTGTGAACCATTTGCTGCCCATGGTCCATTAACACAAACAGCTACTCCATGCTTATACCGATGTAACTGAGGCCAGATTCTGTCCCACCACTCATCCTACTCAGTAATTTCAAGACAAATAGCCAAGTCTTTACTTAATTAAAATTCCACAACTTCTGCCTGAGCAAACATTCAATTGTTCCTAAAGTTTACTTATACTGAGGTAAAGCCTCTGCTGCTGTAAATCCCTGGCTCCAAGGATTACAGGAACTTTGGCAAGATCCAGCTCTCTAAAAGTCAAAATGTCTTCTCAGCCGCACCATGCACTTGCATGGCCCAGCTGTTTTTGACACTGGAATTCAGGTCAGTTTGCACCAAAGAACTGCAAACAACCACTCTTTTGTGCATTGACAACTTTAGTATGGGTAGGAAATTTTGAGGATCAGAAGGCTCCAAGGCAGCACAGAGATCACGAGAGATTTCAGTTCCCAGTCAAGACACATACCTCCGAGCCTCCACCTGTGGGACAGCTACCTGTGCTCCTTCCCCATGTGATGTGTGGGGATCTACATGAATTTGGACACTTGTTTTCATGTAAACACCCAACTCTGGTGTCTTTATCTTAAACTGAACATCACTCTATTCTGCTGAATGCCAGGTCAACCTCCAGTTCCACTGCAAGCAGTAGAAACAGAAAACTGGTGCCTTCTCCTGAATTTGGCTACTGAGGAAGAATAAATGGGGGAAAAGTATCTCCACCAAGCCACTCTGTGAACGCTGGAAACACAAAACCAAGCCACCAGCCGCAGCCATCTGCCACACACACTAATCTAAGTCTTTACTTTAAAAATAAAATCTAATGTGTGACTGAAGTTTTCTAAGCTCTTTACATAAGATAAATATACTTGTCTTACGAATGCTCATTAAAAACAGGAATCCAAATGGTACAAACTTCATGATTAGCATATCTGTTTTTCAGGGTGCTTTTCACTATTTCCTGGCTGTAAATACCTCCCTGCACACAGCTGTAAGCAAAGCGTAGTTGTCTAACAACAGTTCATTATACTCTTCTGACAGGGAAGTAATTCTAGCTTTCAAACAACCTGAAACTCAGAAGACAAAAGTCCATGTTTCCTATAAAACTATCTCCACAGATCTAATTGTGACATCTTTTTAAGATGCTTTCTCACCCTGAGCCACCCTTCAAATGAAGCACATGCAGCCCTAGCTCACAAACTGCAGAACTAGCCAGTTTTCTATTCTGCTTTGACCAAACAATTTGCATTGGAAAACTGCCAATTTGGTAAAAAAAAAGACCACCCACCTATTAGTTTTGTTGCGATTTTCATCAGGGACATCTACGCTGATGTCTGTTTTGTATTTGCTTTTATTCTAAAAAAAGGGGAAAAAAGACATCTGTGGGGTTTTTTTCTTCCCCTAATCTGGAATGAAACAGAATGTCCAGCCAACACTACTGAGTTCTTACTGAAATGCTGAGGACCTTTGGACTCTGAAAACACCCAGTACACCAAGAGGACAAGATATCTCACAGGACTTTATCCAAAATGTCCAAGAAAAGGGATATAAATAAAACAGATTTGATAACAAATCATAGTGAAAAAACCATTCCTTCAGTCAGAACAAAAGTTACTGCAGTAAAACATGGCAAAACTCCTCCTGTGCCTGAGAGTCCTTTACTTTTCTTTCTTGGACAGCAAACTATTGACATTTTCCCTCTGCCACCATGCATTTCACCGTGTGGTTCAATCTGGGTCATGATTCTGAGGGAAAGGTTCCCTTTTCCCAGGCAGTCCTAGCACAGGCTTTACCCTGGTTCCACCAGCTGCTGAAATTAGAGTTCTGGGGACAATATCACTTAAATGTGCTCATACATATACCCCCAAACAAAACATCTGTGCACTTTACACGGGACACTGGCTGAGAATAAGCACTACCCGTGCTCCTGTACACCAAGAAGAGGGTCTGTCATGGCTTTTCATTTAACTTCAACTCTGAGTCCCGCAGACCATGGTGCTCTGGCTGCCAGTCAATCACACCTGACCAAGACCAGCGCTGAAATGTCATGGCTGGCACAGCTCTGCAGTACCCAAGTTGAACAGGTGCATGGAGCAATAGAGCTGCACTTGTTACGGAGCTTAAAAATCAAAGCACAGTGACTTGTTATTTGTATCATGGTAACTGCAGCAATTATAAAGCCATTGTAGAGGAAAGACTGGAGAGAAGCATGGGGAGAAAATTCTCACTACAGTGAAAGAAGAGATATTCAAATATTGCACTCTGAGGAAAAGCTCGTTCCACAAAGGAAGAAAGTATGTTTGATGAGAATGACCATAAATACTGTTCTTATAGCCCACATGGGATGAAATCTAAAGCTTCTTGGAGCCTTCACCTGATGCTGGAGCAGACGCTTCAGGAGCTCTGAAACAGCCTGATTCCCTCTCACCTCCCTCACCATGCACTAAATTACAACCTGAAGTGGTGTAGCCAGCACTGGAATCAAACACACTGGAATTTTCCAAGGGGATTTTCACTGGGATTTCACAGTGTAATCAGGCTTAGAAAGAAAACAGTCAACCCAGACTTGCTTTCAGGAGGTTGGCTCCTCGTGAATCATCAAGCATCTGGAAAACAGCTTGAGGAGATGTGAGCAATTCCTGCACTTTTTGTATCAACAAAGCTATGAGACTAAAATAAGACCTTTCCAAGCAGACAAGCATTGTCCTCATCAGATGCACTGGAGGAACTAATGGAAATCACACATTAGGCAAGGGGAAAGTCAGGATAAAAACCACTTAATAAAAGATATAGGCAAAGGGAATGACAGTGTATCTTTCAAGGCACTGAACTATCCCATGTTTCAACACAACACAATGCAGCACTACACAGTGTCCCGAATGCCACATTCTAACTGTATTCCATAATGCTTTATGGGAGTAAATAAAACACGACAGGGTATAATGCACTGCCTGCCACATTTACTAAAAAGCATATAAAATCATTTCACAATGAATAAAAGCAGGCGTTAAGTCATAAGGCAAAAAGGCCGTTTTGGCCATACACAGAAGGAGGATATTCTAGTCCTGCCACAAACCCATCCTTGCACTGGGGGAGAAAAACTATCTCATAAGGAAGATGAGTGGGAAGGAATCTAGAAGACATCCTTTTTGTGAGGCAATTCCCTGTAGAGACTCTGAGCTAATTGGGAAGCAGCTTGGTCTATATTTTATTTATCAGAACTAATCTCTCTCTTTTTTTACCTCTTCATTCTTTTGCAACCACTAATTTTAAACATATTGGCATACATGATAGTCCAGCTGTCCAAATTAGAGGAGCTCCCATTTAAGTGCTCAAGGCAGCTGCGTTTTCCAAAGTGCTTGCCTTCCTCCCCCTGCAAGGAGTGCAGCTGGGTGTCAGAGTGGGAACTGGGAGCTACAGTTCAATATTCAGGAAAACCTGCTGGTCTCAAGACTGTCCCCACCGTGGGTGCTCAGCACACCCAATGTTTCCCCTGCTCATCAAGGCCATGCTACATGAACAGCAAGAATCAGAAACACAAATTTCATCCCATGTTTTCTCTGGATGTCTGCACCTCCTTTGGAGCTTTAGCAATGTATCCACATTTTCCTCTTAAAGCTACTCCTCCTAGTCATGACATGCCTATTACTACAGACAGAAGTCTGCTTGTATCACCATCATTCAACAGATAATAAATTCCTTCACTAAAACAACAGTCATAATAGTACAAAAAAAAAAAACCCAGCCAACCCAAAAGGCAATTTCTACCTGATAATAGCTAATCTGACATCTGTTCTAGGATATCTAGCAAGCAGAGGCTGTAAGTGTCAATTCCTATAGAAAGAAGAAGAATTCGGAAAATGACCTTGTCTAAGGACCTAACCACCAATATGGAATACTTAGTTTCACTTCTCTAAGGTTTCTGGAATTTCAGCTTCACTTCCTAAGGTGTTGTCCTGTGTGTAAGTTTGCTTCTGTCTTTCTTCCTCTTGGGGAAGTTGTCCAACCAATACTGATACAGTGGTAAAGGCTGAAAAAATACCATATTCTGACATGTTCTGTCACAAGAAGTATACCCTCTGAAATGTCATGGAGTGTAAGCTGATGAGCTCATCCTCTGGTACAGCTGAGGAGAGAGTTTCTGAGAACCATGGTGAAGTTCATTTTCCTAGTTGTGAAAGTATTTCAGGAAAGAGCCTTGGGATTTTGCATGTGGGACTTTTCCAGATATAACTCTCCACCCCCATGGCTGTTGTCTTCAAAAAAAAAAAATACAGCAGTCAGTGGTTTGTCACCAGTTTTTAAACAAATGAGATAACCTCCAGGGAGAATAATAGCTCTTCAGTTCCTCCAGCTGAAAATTAGCCTGATCTAAATAGCTGAATGCACAGAGAAGCAAAGAACAGTAAAACACTTTTGAATCCAGACCACAAATCAGTTCATCTTGGGAACAGGCATGCCAAGTGAGCTGTATTTATGGCAGCCTGTTCAGACAGTCACCAGCTTTTATTTTTCATTCCCCACCGTCCTGCAATAAGCAGAAACTTTACTTGTTATCCATACAGTTCTGTGTAAATCAGATGAAAAGATGATAGAGTTCATTGTCAAAATAGCATATTCCGTAGCTGGTCACATCTTGTTGGGAAGATGTTAAACTGTAAAGTCATTTTCCTTGTTAAAAATGGAGGTTTTCTGGATCTGTGTTTTAATTTTTTGTGGTTTTGTTTAAGTAGACAAAAACAATAAAATAAATCCTAGACAGCGAACACAACAGCACACTTCTGCTCTCTAATGCAGAAAATAATACCATGTGGTAGTACCAGTCCTAGACATCTCTGTCCTTTTAATGGCAGAGGCCTAACACAGCTAAGTCAGCTCTGCTCCCATCACGATTCACCAGCAGTTCTCCAAGAAGGCAAACCAAGGGAGGGAAAGGACTGGGATGGTCCGTGATGAAACAGGTATAGCACAATCCCACCCAGGCTAAAAGTTGCAAATTGTGTCTTGTGGAGACACTAAACTGCAGAACAGATAATCCTGTATAAGAATTCATATTTAGGAGTATATTGGGATAGTGGAGCCATCCAAATCATCACTTCAAGTTGCTTTCAACTTTATAAAACTTCAATAGCCCCATTTATTTTAAGGACACAACAAACTTATAGTTAAGTTCATACTTAAGGAGTTAGCTGGATCAAGATCCCCCTCGAAAAAGAGAACATCATTTTAACAGCACCTACTGTGTTACTTAACCCCCAGCAAATGAGCAATCAAAAAGTGAACCTAAATCCCATTGGAGTTGATGAAAGACTATCAGTTTCACTGGTTTGCCACGGGACTTCAAAGAAGAAGCTCCAGGTACCTGCTCTTGCTCTTATCAACAGCCTTCTTCTTTTTATCAGGAGCATGAAAGATACTCCAGGCAACTTCAGAGTTCATACCTAAAGCACAACCTGCTCTGTCACAGAAGCAATATCAAAAGATACTCTGTACATGCTCAGCAAAATTCAGACCTTGCAAGCAATCAGCTCCCTCTGAGTCCCTGAGTAGAGTGAAGACCTTTGCTAGAAGAATACATCCACCGAGGATTTACCACAGAAACAAAAAACTTGAGCTGTACTTGAAATAAGCAAAATTTGCCAGTGCACAACACAGAAGGTATCAAAGAATGAAAACACTCCAGACATCTGAAATTCAATTCAGAGCCATCAACCATTTAATAACAGAATGGTTAATAGTCTGCCTGTGGTTCTGTGCAGAGCAACCCCACTAGTCTTGGTGGTACACAGTCGATCTGTGGTTGAACATGACCCCAGCAAAGACAGCTTATGAGAATATTAAATGAGCAATTCATAAGGAAGTCCAAGCACATAATTCAGAGACAGCCTGTCTCTATGCTTCTCACTATAAGAAGCATAATTTTATTTACATTTAATAATACTATTTTCCCCATGAAATGGTCACCGTCACAACTACACTTTGCATACTAAAAAAACTGTCCTGAAATGAAGAACAGGTGGGACTCCATTTTGGTGGGTGAAGGCTGTAACCCTCCTTTTACCCCACTTTGGTGGGGGCCTCTCAGTCTTCCACAGATGAATACTGAGAAAACAATTCCTTAATTATCTTTACAAAGATACCACACTCAGTGATGTTTGCTTTTATCAGTGACTTGTATTACTTGCTTTTACTTGATTTCTTGAAAACAGTTTTCTTCTACACAAAAGAACATACTGAATGTCTTACAGTAAAGCAAAAGTGTCTTTAGAAAAGTAACATATGTTAGGCCAACATATAAAACACTTTTTTAACTGCTAGTTCTTTCATGATGGGTGGTAGTGTTGCAATGCATCTCTCTGTTGGACTCTTAAACCAAGAGCAAACCAAATGTATTTTTTCTTGGGATTTCGTAATTAAGTATGAAAGAGGAAAATGTGTATATCAAGAATGTGTAGCTCTAATGATGTGCAGTAAGACTAATGCATATATCCCCATGATCATGAGCATAAAAACACATAAAACCTTGAGAAACTGTGAGAATAAAAATACAGAGGGAAATGATTCTCCTGGTGCTGCAAAGAGCTTGAGGGAAACATGGTAACTGAAGCAGATGTTTGCAGCAAGTGCCAACGTCTTTGTAAGAAGGCTGGTACATAAAACTTGTGTAGTGCCTAGGACAAGATGATGCCAATTAGAGACACAGTTGCTATTAAGCACAAATATCAACACTGGACATTGGCTCGTGCTGTTTTGCAAAGAAACAGCACATTGTGGACTTAGACACTGAATATTCCTGTTTAGGCAGTGGCTTCAAGAAAGCAGACCTTTATGGGAAGCTTCCTTCTAATTCTCCTGGTGCAATGAAAATTTATTCCTTTTCCATTTTCCCTTCATTATTTTTCAGTTTTTTACAATCAAACAAGGACCTTTTGCCTCATAAGTCTGGCATAGCTCAAGACTTAAAAGAGATTTTTTAAAAAGATATTGTTTTAGAAACTGTTTCACTCAAGCACTTCTAAGTCTGAACAAGACACGGAATTTCCTTATCGTAAGAAAAATGTTAGCAGAAGGAAAAAGAAAATTCAGTCAAAAGGGAAAAGGCTTCTCATGTTGAACATATTGCAGCAGATAGGCAATTACAGAATGGAGGTCGCATGCTGGAACATTAGGCAGTAAAAGGAGATCTGTTTTAAAAGACAAATCAAGGCAATTTTCTCTTGTGATGTGAGTTTCCTTATCCTCTATGGCAGCACTGAAGATCTGAAATCTCTGAAAGAGAGTGAAAGGTCGCTTCTTATAATAGAAAGTCTGGCAATAGTATTCTAACAGACATCCTTTGCTTGGACTGTGTTTTCCATGGACATGTTTTTTTGTCTCCTAGAGTCCACATATCAACCAACCCTGCAAAGCTTGTGGAGATATTTCAGTTCCTCTAAGGCAGGTGCACTAAATACCGAATACCTTAAAGTTACCTAAATCTTTTTAAAAAAGGCAGATCTCACTGTATTAAAATATGATTGTTGGTAGTCTGTTCCTTTTTATGCAGTAGCCTAGTGGCTAAAAAATGAACTCAATCCCAATCACTATCAGGACACAGCTTAATCTCCTCCAAGGAAACAGGAGCCTGTGTTGTGATTCTTCTATTTGCTTCAGAGAATTCAGGTGCCCTCTGTCTTCTCTCAGGGGATGGATGGGTTCTGGATGCTGCTTCAAAGATGGCTTGTCCATTTCCCAAGGAATGGATGAAGGCAAAATGAAGAAGAAATTCTTGGCACAAGGACCAGGACTCGAGATTTAGCCAAAGAAGTAAATACTCAGAAGCTTTTATACTTTCTACTCCAATGCACTCTGTTGTGAGTCTCTGACAGTTTAGACCAGAGCAGACCATGCCATAGCCCCCTTTTTGCTCCCATGCCTCAGTTTCCTTCTGCTGAAAGCCACAGCACTGGTGCAAAGAGGGTAGAAGATACTGAGATCTTTTCCCAGCATGAAGGCGGAACACGAGCGGGGCCACAGGAGTGGCTTTACATCATTTAGATAAAACCCCTGTTGCGAAACAGAATTCCCAGTCTGGAAAGTAATTTAAGACATGCATACTGAAAGTACTGAGAACTTGAAGTGTGGGGGATCTTTCCTGTAAGCGCTTAGGATTTTCTCTGGAGGTCTGGCATCAGAACACTGCAGAGCTGTCATGTGGATAGATACTGCAATTCAACCAAGTTTCCAGGCACATAAAATTCTTGGCTGTGGCCTTCCTTTATTGTTATGATCCTGTACCAAAGGATCATCTAAACATTTCCTTAGGAACAAAACTACATGTGGCTAAAGTGCAGGACAGTTCATTCACTGCTAATATATAGGGACCAGCGGCCAGGAAGATGACACTGATGTTCATCAGCACAGCCCATCTCAGGAGCTGCTGTGCCACGGGCACGACCATCTCTCATACCAGTACAGACACATCCTGACCACCGTAAGCCAAAACCAAAACTGGAAATGGAGCTGGCTCCAAAGGTTTGATTTACACACCTCAGCTTTCCAAGTCCTTTCTGGAAAAACAGCTGTTTGGCCAGTTACCAAGAGGAAGCAATTGGAAACATTCCTTCTAGGTTGTATGGGGAGATGTTGTTAAAAAAGGGAAGAGCCTAACCTACTCTTACGTTTGTTAAGTTCTAGGCACAAGATATCCTGTGTGAGCAGATGAAAACACACTGAAACCTTTGTGGAAGCAATGATAACCAGGACTTTTTGCTAAGACTCCACGGGGAGCAGACATTATGTATCTTTATGTTCTGAGCAGGGCTGAGTATACTGCTGGAAAATCAGGATGTAATTAAATAATCCTTCACTTTCATGGACCTTCAATGAACTCTCACTTTTAAACAGAAAGCTGGCGTCCCCCGTGCAATTCTGCTGGAGACAAAGCCAAACTTCAAAGTTGTCCTTTGACTGTGGATTCAGTGAAATGTTTGACTAAAAAAAAGAATTGAGCAGTTACAATGAAAAATTCAGCCAGCTTTGGCTACAGATTTCACCATCAGGAACACAAAGGGGCACATTTCACTCCTCCAACTTTCAGAAGACATGTGAGATGACTTAGGGTCAAACAGCAGACACCACCAGCACCCCCTCACATTCAATCTTCCAGAGAAACATGAACCAACCAAACCCAGTTTGCCCCCACCTTGCTGAAAGCCTAATGGTGAGGAGAAATGCCTGTAGGTATCATGGCAGAGGATTTAAGGGAGCAATCTCGGGTTCTGTTTTACACTTCCTGATGTAGATTGCATAGCAAAAGAGGCGAGATGCACTCAGTGGTGGTACACACGTGGCCGGACAGCAGGCAGGACTTGGCTGCTCGGCTCAGGCATGACCACAGTAGGTCCCTAAGAGCATGGGGAACCCAAGAGATAAACACTAGGCCACCAAGGCCTGCAGCCTGCAGGTGAAAAGGTCTAACCTTCATCTGTTTTGGACAAAGGGGACTATTTTACTCCTGTCTCACCTCATTTCTGTGCTGGTACTGATGCTGCACATCTAGGTGAACAGGATGTGCTGAGGTCCTGTCCGCTCAGAGGGCACAGCTGTGTGCTGACTATTAAACACAGCTCCAAGCAGCTGTTTGGCTGAAGAGGAGCCAGATAAGAGGCTTATGTCACTGAGATAAAAAGGGTGAGAAAGTCCAATAAATACAGTACTTTCACATCATTTCATTTCATGAACACCCTGTATCAGAGCTATTGAAGGGAGACGGGGACAAACTGCACCATTTCCTAGGAATACTATTTTCCACACTAATGCTTGAAACACAAAAGGCTACCTTGGCACTTTCTGGACTACCCAAACAAGTGACTTTTACTCAATTGCCTCTGCATATTTTTTGGCATGTAGGATTACAGTCCAGTAAGACAAGCAACATCTCTATTTACAACAACGATGGAATAAACAATGTCAGAAAAATGCTTTAGTTCATGTGTTTGACACAAGAAAAAAAAAATCTTGGCAGAACATATATGAAAGTTGTATTAATCACAAATTTGGTGTCAAAATTGTATTTTTCTGATTTCTATTTATTGGCAAGAATTCCAGAGTCCTTTTTTGTTGTTTGCCCTTCCAACATGCTTCATTTACTCCTGCTTAGTTTATCTCAGTCTTTTCTATGGAAGACATGGAAGAATAGTCCACCCAAGGATAAAATTTTAAACCTTTTTTGATTTAGTGACTTCAGTAGTCCTACTTAACAGCAGACACTCTAGATTACTGTGTCAGAAGGAATGGCAGCAACCATTTTTGGATCCCCTAGGGTGAAATGTTCTGGGTCTTTTTATAGTTTAGACTGTAAATAAGAAAATACCACAACTATGACCTTAAATATCATCTGGTATAAACTATAATTAAGTAACTGACAACTTTGGTAAATGATACCTTCACTGTGTGTTACTAAAATCAGTTGTGAGCAGTGTAAGTACTCTAAGCAGCACTACTCTCCTACCATTTGCTGGCCTCTGTATTGATTTACTTTAAATAAATTGGTTAATTTTTTGCATTTTCATGGTGCTCCCCATCGCACATCAGCTTTCTCAGAGCTTCACTTCTGATTTGTTACTAAAACAAAGTTCCCACATGGTAAACCCCATGGACTGTTTTGGACACTGATACACTCCATGATTGGCCATTTATCCTCTCTGCTCACAGCTGCACTGGGCAGCTGCAAGGACCTGTGAGATGCTGCACTTGGCTACAGCGGAAGGGGAGGGGTGCAGATACCAGCCCAGAGAGGCTGCAGGGGCACTGGTGGGATCACAGCGAGACATTTCATGCCACCTCCTTTCCATGCAGCAGATTTGCCGACCCAGTGCTTGGCCTGTCACTGCACAAAACACAGGGCAGCGTTTCAGAGCCACCACTCTCGCTGCGCTCCCCCAGGGCATCACAGGCCATGAACAGGATGGAGCATGCAACGGCACAGGCTGCCCACATCCATGCTCTTTCTCCCAATTACAGGTCTGTATCCATTTGTTAAGGCCACAGTAACATAAGCAAACACTACCAGGATTTGTGCAGCAAATATTTGCCAAGGAGAAGGTAATCCTCCCTCTCTTCCTCCCTCCCTCTCTCTCTCCCTCTCTGCCCAAGAGCAGCAGGGGGAGTCCTTGGATGCACTGGCAAAAGGTGGTGGCATTCTCCAAAATGCAACAGGAAATCCAGCAGAAGACCAGGTTCCCACTGGCTGAAGGTTTGTCTGCTACAAAGCTGCAAGGTGAAGGCTTTGAGTCTTCCCTGATTCATTCACTTTAATTAAGGGACTGGTGGACCCCCACCTGCCAATTCCAGTCTAGCCACATACACGTTTACTTGCTTATTTCATACATAAAGCTTTAAATAAAAGGCTTTTCTTTTTTGTTCCTACTTTTTAATGGATGCAGAGAACCATTCTGTCAAGAACAAAACAAATACCCCATTAAACCCATCTCAATGGACAATTTGTTTCTTCAATGCAGCCTTTAAGTAATGAAGAAAGAATAAACATAACATTCTCCTAAGAAGTAAAATGAAAACACTCTAAAAACCCCCTTGCTTGTGTGAGGCATACTAAGATGTTAATAAACTCAGCTCAGACATTTACAGAAGAAGCTTGCTCACCAAACCCATTTTCATAGAGCAGTAAGACCACCTGGAATCAGACCACCTGCTTGTGTACATCAGCAGCATCCCTACAATGATCACAGCTATTTACACCAGCTGAGGATCTTACCAGAGCAGCAGGTGAAAAGGAGAAGAGAAAACTAATGTGAGCAGGAGCAGCAGCAGTAAGTGCCCAGTGCAGTGATACACTGAACTCAATCAGCTGACAGGGAAAATTTAAGGTGTGCCTCTCTGGCCTATTAAACAGAGTTAAGAATTTATGCATGTTTTTTTATTTGCAGGTTGAGTTGGGGAAGATTTCTAATAACATCAACATAGACTGAGTTGTTTGATTCAAAGGAAAACATTTCCATTTATTTCTAAACAAGTATTACAACATTGTTAATTTTTTTATCATTTCCAAATTATTTTCTGTACATAAATGTAATAGCTGAATTCAGCAAAATTTGTGAATTTCATTCACTCTTTTCACACTTGCAGTGCTGTTAGAATCTGCTGGGATCAGCAAGTCAGGCACCCTTGAAAGTCTCACCTACGTGCGCTGGGGACTCCCATGTGATTCAAGAGAATGTCAGCTCATCAACCAGTGCAAATCAGTAATGTTCATGTGAGCCAGATGGAGCTTTTCCCCAAGGAACATTGTTCCTGTCATGTTTTTTTTTCATTTCCTGGTCACACCTTTTGAACAAAATTTCCACTACTGCACACAGCTAAAACACAGACTTTGAAGTAAGAATTTGACATTAAAATACATAGTTCACCATTTATAAAATCACTCAGATGCCATACCATTTGTGGGTTTTTAAAAAGCTAATGTAATGTCTGTTACTGACATAAACACAAAGATACTTTCAGGGCCTTATTTCAAAATTCACCTAAAATATTGACAATACCAGATTCCTGTATATGATATTTGACTTTAGGTTGTTGGTTTTCTTTTCCTCCCTTTCTTTAATCATCTGAAATATTTTCATTTGGCTATAAAAAGACTGCTTCTAAGAAGCAAGTCCTGAAAGAAATGCTAACTGGTCATTAAAAGCTTAGAATCAATTACATATGTGCAGAGTTCTTCACATTCTCCAAATACATGTTTCTGTTTTTTTAAGATGCAGGATTATCAGTCTTTGTGTATTACAACAATTAATGAAGAAATCCAAGGGCAGGAGACAGCTCAAAAA
>VXAC01000331.1:63029-128575 GCA_013399225.1 Rhipidura dahli | reverse complement strand
AAAAAAAAAAAAAAGGAGGATGTGATTTCAAAAAAGTGCATTGGCAACAGCACTTTGTTAAAAGAAATATTAAAGGAAAAGAAGGCAAGCCAACTACAGGTTTGAAAAAGATAAACAATGAAAAGAGAAATTAAAAAGGCAGGGATTTATTTTCTTAAATGAGAATGAAAAGAATGGATGTAGGGATTAACTTCTTTCTCCCCCAGAAAGACCAGAACTCATAAACTGCACCAACCATTAGAGAGAATAAAGTTTGCAGGGAATGGCTTTCTACCAGAACATAAGACATGGCTGATTATGAGGAAGCCAGAAGACTGTATTTTCTCTCAGAAACTAAAGGAGCAGGACACAAAGACTGTCAAAGCACTTGACATTACCATAAATATCTAAGGTTAGTGGAAGGACATGAAAGAAAGTATCACTCTCCAAATTCAACGGTGGCAGATAAGAGAAGGGAGTTTTCTTGGCTGCTGGAAAAGATATGAGACATGTTAGTGCTATAAATTATTAGCATCACAGTAGTAGCAGAAATATTGTTAATATATAGTTGCTTCCTGCAGACTAAGACCAAGGCTCTCTTATGGCAGGTGTTGACAAAGAGAATGGGAAAATGACTGTAGTCCTAGGAGGCCATGTATTGGATAGGTATCACCAAAGCAACCTAAATTTCCTTGCGATTCAGACAAAATTTGCAATTCAGAGACGCTGGACACTGGATTGCTTTATAAGGAGAATCAATACATTTGTCATTACTCACATTACTTGTACTCCAAATTGTGGCCAGATCCAAAAATACCACCTGGGCATCTCATTTGTACTACAATTCTGGCAGAATTGTATTTCTTAACTTCACTGTGAAACTTCCACCTCTCTTCTTCGGTACCTGTGAGCACCACACCTGCAGTTCTTTACTCTCCACTTTCTGCCCCAGCCCACCTCCAGGAGATCCCAAACACAGACTGACTGGACATGAATTGCCCCCAGTCCTGTGTCTGTAAGAGATTATAGTTATATTCTGGCAGATTACAAAAGCTTTTCATCAGGCTTGCCACAGAGCATTGCATACTGTGACAGAAGTCAAAATGTTGATAGCTCGAATTTCTGTGCATGCAGAATTATACATTCACAGCCCTTTTTTTGATAATCTGCATACACAGCTAAGACATTTCTGTATGCATGACTCTGGTGATTTTTTTTTCCCCTAAATGAGTACATCTATGATTAAATTATAATAGTTTTCTACATAGCATTCTTAATGTTTAGACAGATTGATAGAAGAATATATTTTACTCCCATTACTTGAAAAAGCTCTCTTACTGAAAGTAAACAGTGATTAAAGAAACCATAAACATTGCTTCATTCAGAATTAAAGCCACTTCAGCTACTTCTTTCGTAGAAGCTACGGAAAGAAGCGAGGCAGACACGGCGCTGTTATTCCACAGAATCTACTTACAGCACAAAAAATTTTTATGTGTCGTCATATTTTCACAGAAAGAAATGCAATTATCAGAACAGGTCTGGATCTCACTATGTTTTACTATCCCGCTCACTTCCGTTGCCAACATGAGTAAGAGAAACCAAGCAGACACAAACTGAAAAACTCCAACAACAATTAAGTTGCAATTAGTCATTATGAAAGGCCCCCTTGTTATAATATTCTGGATTCTATTTGATTACTGCAGAAGACACCCAGTGCCTTAACCACATTTTGAACAAAAAAGAGAGATCTGGAGAGAAAAAGCCCCATTTTCTTGCTAAGCAGATTTAGGGGAGGACAGTATTAGTGGATGATCATGTAGACTCTTTCTTACGACATGATCTTATTCTTCTTGAAACTGTGCTAATTTCATCAGTAACAGGACTGGGCTCCAAATTTTCATTCATGATGGATTTTTTTTTCTGTGCTTCTCTTCTTCTCATCCGTGTTTCGTAGCTGGGGAAGATGTAAACCATATAAACAGACGGGATTTTGCTACACTAGTTAACATGTTGATCAATCACATCACCTGCTGTGTGAGCCATCCTTCTCCTCCATCCCCTCCTTTCACAATCATGCAAAAAAACCCAGCAGACTGCTTGTATATCATTGGTCATGACGACAGGCAACACATTTCTCAATCTGCTCTCCTCTTTGAACATAATAAGGTCTACAGAAGGCTTTCACACCTAACTTAACCACAGATACACAACACTCAGGAAAAAAACGTGGTGCTGGTTTCTGCTGTGAGTGTACAATGCAGGACAGACATGCCCACAGCCTCCTGGAAGCCTTCCTCCTGGGCTGGCAGAGGAGCATGCCACAACTGCCTGGGGACGCCTTCAGCAACAAGATGTCTCTTCATGACATGGCTGTTGCTCTTAAAATGCATCATGGCAGCAACCTGTAGCCCTCAGGATTCAAGGTGTTCCCTGAGCCAGGCACCATATGGTGACACAAATCCCTTCTGCAAAAGCTGCCATGATGACAACTGGCAAGACAGGAAAAGAACTGGAGATGGAGTGCAAAAACCAGAAAACTGCAACAATGACAAGTGATGGAAGAACACATAAAAAGCAAGTCATATTCACATCCATTACTAATTATATGCTCAGTGTTTGCCAGTAGAAAAACACTATGTGGTCTGAGGGTAGAAAAAGTTTGCAAGAAAAAGTAACATTTTTAATTAAACTACCTGAATTTATAAAATCAAAATGCCTTTGGGCACACAGGATTTTCATTGATCTCTCTTTTTTTTGTGTCCATGCGCCACTGGTGAGGTTTATAAGTGGATTTTTTGAGGTGTCCCTCCTTCTTATGCCAGACTGGGGAGTGCAGGAAGGGCAAATGAAATACAGTCTCCAGACCACTGGGACCAGGGCTTTTGTCCTGTAAGTGAGCACCTTGAGGAAAATGGAGAAGGGCTAACCCAGTCATGACTTAAACAACAGGCTTCCTTACTGCATGCCAGTGCAGGACCCCATTTTTAACAAAACCTGTAAGTAGAATCACACATACTTTATTACAGGCATTTTTTAGCAGTAATTAACACACATAGATTGCAAAGCTCTTCTAGCAGCTGTGATGCTGCTGTTCTCTAAAGATACTCAGGAAGACATCACACTGCTCTCTGCCTTAAAAGCTGCTAATAAAAGCAGACTTTAATTCTGAAGTGCATTCAGAGCACATGGGGGAGCAAAATCAATGCTTGGTCAAATAGATCAAGGAAAACAACCCCTTGGCAAAGTAACCGTGTTTTTCAGACTCCTATGTGCCCTGTTCAAATGCTACTGAAGTCAATGCAAAAACTCCCTTGGGAATTTGACAGACCAAGAAAACAAGGAAAGAAATCAAATCCAAACCCAAAACCTTGACCAAAGCACACTTAAAATCCAACCACTATACAGCTCAGATTCTCTGGACCCAAGTGTTTTAGTATGAGAATCAGATGAAGGTGCACCAGATCCCATCAATTGGTGCACATATTAGTGAGAGAATTCTGCCAACCATCAAGATTTGAACAGAAATATCACTTCTGTTTAACGTTATCTGAAGGAGCTATAGCTTCTAATATTTAAACATCAAAGGAACTGAATATATCCCAGCAAAACTATTAATCTTTAAAGGCAGAATCAAGCCAGTATTTTCAACACAATGAGAGATTGAAGATTTCTCTGTGTTATCTTACCATTGTTCAATAATCTGTGTCCATTCAGGGGTAGCAGCACATGCTTAAAATATTGAAGAAAAATAAATTGCATTCTAGCCGTGGCAACAGTATGAATGCAATCGACTCTTAACTTTGATTCTTTTAAAGGAAAAAGACTGAAAAATGAGTCTGTATTTATGGTAAAAGCAGTATGAAAGTAGTTAGAGAAAGATAGGAAGAAAAAATTCTAACACTTCCCTTTTAAAGTGACATTTGATCTTGAATATAAAGATTCAATTATTATTTAGAAAGCTGTGTTTTCAACAGACCTTTTCATAAATGCACAAAGGAACAAACTCCAGCATTACATCAATAACTTATATTTCACCATTTTTTCATTTTTGTGAATAGTTTATCACTAGAAAGTGGTTGTTAAAAGCATGTATTAATCTCTGAATTTCTTTTAAAAACTTCCAGTTTTCTTTAAAAAAATACATAGAATACAGGCAAAGAAATTGAAGAGAAGCAGTGGAGAGAATTCATAATAACAAAAATTACTGATCTTGCATAAACATTATGCACTATTTTAGAAGAAGGACTTGCTCCTCTTCAGAATACATTATTTTTATGCAATACTCACTCATTTCTGCTAGAGAGAAACTACAGGCAATGCTACTTTGGTCTCCTTAACTTCATCACCAAAATGTGAAAATCTTATGCCTACTGTAGCCTTACATGTATTTGCATTTTGCGACTGGATTCAAATCATTCAGAGTATTTTTCTAATAACAATCAGGCTCTTCTGAAACATTTTTGATGACATTTTCCACGTCTGGGTATTGCAATTACATGAGAGAAAGAGACTCAGAACTGACTAGGGACCCAAGATCTGAACCTGACGCACTCTCTCCTGCACCGTTTGCTTCAGTGAAGTCTTTGCATAATAACAAATTTCCAGAAATAAAAGTTAACAGTTGGGATTAAAAATATTTTTTCTGACAATCAACAAGATTTATGGAGCACTAAGATAAATAATTCCCAAAGACAAAGAATTTCTGCAGAGAACAATCCAGTCACAACCAAAACTCGGAGCAGTATTTTTATCTTTGCTTTATATGCACCACTGACACAAAAACTGGTGAATATGACTGTAAAAAAGAAACTCGATAGTGTATGAAGAGACTTGTTGTTCATATCTTTTAGTTGTTCCTAAAGGTGCTAACACATGCTACAGTAACACCTAGAGAGGTCTTGGGGACACAAAGGACTGCCCTCATTCATGAAGTCCACGGCTGAAGACAGAGTAAAATACCATGGGGAAAAGGATGTTTCTCAAACCTCAGTGAAGAGGTGATTTTAGCATAGCTGTGAGATAAAAGGCAGCAGTTAGCTCTCCAATTAATAAATAAACCAATAACCTAATCACACCAAACCCAAATAATTATCTAAATCTGTGATCTATAGGTTATAATCACAGAGTGAGTAAAAAAAGGAAAGAGAAAAATAGGGACAAGGTAAGTACTGATATGTATCCAAGAATCAACAAATATATTATTGTCAGACAATGAGTTCACAGATGATAAAATCAAAACAGAGCATCATGAACATCCATTTTAACTTTGGCAGGACACAGGCTGTAGCCAACAGTCAAAGTGTATTGGGTTAGAAACAGCGGTTCCATAAACAGCAGAACAAATGAAAATTGGTTTCCTACTGTCTTGCTCTTGCTTGCTCAACTTCTGAGTGGAATTATACTCAGATATTCTGTTATCTTTGCCTTTCTCCTTACAAATTTTACCTCACAGCATTTGGAAGCATTCCAAAGACCACTCCAGCAAGAGGTCCCGAAGATGCTATGGCTGCAGCACTTCACTGATCTCTTCAAGGTCATGCAGTAAAACACTGGTAGAATGGGCAGAATGACCTGACATGAGCAGCAAGCACCTGACTTTCAAGGGCTCATGGTGAGCATTTTCCAAGGCCAGTCTCACTCTCAGTTTCAGACTGAGTGTGTTAAAAATAGAGATTAGAGAGATCTGTGGGAACAAGATGATGCCAAAATTGCCTTTTCTTAACCTTAAATGTTAAGATCAGAGATCAGGAGTTAACTGACAAAACGTTGTATTGGGTTTGTGTGGCCTTCATAGCAAGGGGCTACTGGGGTGGCTTCTGTGAGAAGCTGCCAGAAGCTTCCCCCATGTATAGAAAAACCAATCCCTGGCATCTCCAAGACAGACGTGCCACTGGCCAAGGCTGGGGCAATTAGAAATGATGGTAATATCTCTATAATAACACTTTTAGAAGATGAAAAAGAAGCTGTGGAGCAGATGTAATTGCAGCCAGAGAAAAGCAGAGTGAGAGGAATAGCCCTGCAGACGCATTTATTTGTGGTAACCTATACCTGCATATGGGAAAGAGATACGGCACTTGGCTACTTACAGGGAAATATTAACAACTCAACACAGAGGTGTCTCCCAGCTTGATTCCAGCAGCCAGATGGAATATATACTCATGAATCTGATTTCTTCTAGATGCCTCCAGGGATAATGAGCAAAACTAATTAAAACTACATAAAAAAATTAATGGCATTCTTTCTCCACTAAATTCAGGTATGACTTCAATTCCCCAAATGCTGAGTCAATGATGGAATCTGAGAAGGACGTAACCACATCTCAGGGACTGTACATGGTACAGTTGGCAAAAAGTCGGCAAAATAACAGATGGAAAAGGAATTCAGAGAAAGTAGTTCCAAGCTACATTAATTTCTAACCCTGTCCTTTCCCAGAAATTATCTAGCAAAGCAGTCAACATTTTTACTTCAGTTTCATCCAGTGTTTCAACACAGCATATTTATGTGTTTGACAGGTATGAGGATCATTACTTGTCACCATTCATTATGGATCCAAACCACTTCTCCTACTTGCTGCTTTGGAAGTACACACATATCAAAAAAGCAGAAAAACAGATCATCAATTGTATTAATTTATTCCACTTTGGACAGTGAGTATTGGAAGGAGCATGTTTGTCAGTGGTTGCTCTGTTGATGGAGAAGGTCGATGCGCACAGAGGGAGCAGTTGCTAACACAGTACCTATAGTACAGTATAGGTACTTTCAATGTGTCCTTCATAGAGAACCCACATTTAGGAGAAATCCAGGAACGTTGCAGGATTCTTCCTTTGCAGCAGCACCTTGGCTTTATAATATGAGTCAGATAAAACTGTTACGGGACCCAGAAGCTGCTCCTCAATATTCTGAAGACATTCAGATCACACTTAGTCAGGCATATAGCATGGAAAACATTTTTATTTCAAATAGCTGTTTTCATAAGTCCATATTCAATAAGCAGCACTTTTGACCTTGAGAGCCAGCCATTCATAGATCTCCAGCCATGCTCAGGGAGAGACTAGATGAAGGGAGCTCTGTCCTTTCCAAAAGGGATCTGAAGTCCCTTAACAACACTTGGTGCACCCTCTCGTGTCTCTGAAGTTACATATGGACCTAAACGCCTGGAACAAGACAAGTGTCACCACAGCCTCTTTTTTTTCTAACAAGCATGAATAATATATGCAAAATTAACTCCCTACCCTCTAAGGATTATCTGTCCTAGCAGAGATAAGGTTGTGTGCATTTGGTTTTCAAAAATTAAATAATGGGCTATACCCTATTTGCAGCCCATGACTGGTAGAAGAGCTGTGTGCAGTTCAGCCACCCCTGCAAGGGACCATGGGATGGTGGCACTCTGCCACTCACCACTTGTGTGGTTTGCTCTGGGTCCTAAGGTCCAGAGCCAGATCAGGATGCCAGCCTGACAAAGCTGTCTTGCTGGAAGCATGTGGTCCTGCACACCAATGTCCACATACACTCAAAGCAAGCAAGGCTCTGTAATGGAACTGAACAGCATGAGGGACTTCAGGTCAGGGAGCTCTGATCTGCTATAGTCAGCAAAAAAGAAGAGCAGCTTTAAAAATATTATTTAGAGCTACAACACAAGAAAAAGTTTTTCCAAGGTAAGAAATAGCCCAAAGAAGGGGATTTGGTTTTATGATTTCAGGAACAAATACGACCTTTATGGAAGACTTGCTTTCTTCCAAAGGTAAAACTCTAATAAAAATGACTTCAAGTTTTATTAGTCACGTTAAGTCCTTTTGAAGTGATTTAAAACCAAACGTATGACAAACATTTATTTTAAAAGGATGTGTTCATGGTTTTCAGGTGCTAGAGTCTGAAATTCCTTGCTTGCCTGCCTTCCCTCATTCAAGAGTAAGTTGCAGAGTCAACAGCATGCCAAACTGACAGAGTGCCAAGCTCCTTACTGATGTAACAGTCACAAATCTTGTACAAGTGTCACATTTGTGAGGACTAAAAACATCGATATTCTGCAATACTAAACAAGAAGAAAATGGAGTAAATCACCAAACACGACACTGCAATGTTCACATACTTCCCTGCGTACTTTTTCACGTAATACAACAGCAGCCATTAAGAAACCATCACTGCCAGGCAGTGAGACATCAAAGCCTTGCTGCACACTCCAAACCTGGGATAATTCATTTCAGTTAATAGCAGACATGCTGAGCTTTGCTGTATCCAGTAAAGTAGATATCTATGACAAAAGATGTACTGATAAGGAGAAAAAGAAACACGTAGTCCCTTTCATCTCATTTATTGGGGTTCTGTCATCATATTTCTGGCCTGTATTGCTGGCAGCACCTTTTCACTCCAGGTCCTGTATTTGTCAAGTTTGCCATGCATAAGCTGCATCTGTTGTCTCACAGCAAGCAGCAGAGCTGAAATATGGTGTAAG
The DNA here is from genome assembly GCA_013399225.1 of Rhipidura dahli. Taxonomy (NCBI): domain Eukaryota; kingdom Metazoa; phylum Chordata; class Aves; order Passeriformes; family Rhipiduridae; genus Rhipidura; species Rhipidura dahli. The sequence continues at coordinate 120,144 of VXAC01000331.1, read as the reverse complement.
GTGTCATCTCGACCTTTGTCATGTGGACTTGTGCACCGTTCATATCTATACTGGAAATTCCTGCAGACATCACTTTCCCAGGCCTATGACTTTGACCACATCAAGTCATCTATCCATCACTTACTGACCCACTCTGCTCTGCCACATCAAATACACAGCACTTGTCCTGACTTCCAAAGACTGTATAATTTATTATGGCTTACTCAAAACTTCTTACATGCTATCAAACTCTTGATTATATATAAATTATGTCCAGTGATCCGCAGTCCTAGACCACCATACTTGGCTTGCTACATAACTTAGAATGATCCACATCCCCGTCAGCCATTGAGGAACTCATTTAAGCTCCCTTACACTCTCCTGCACATATCACCCCTGGAAACTTTACAATGACCACATCAGATCAGATGTTGGTTACTATGTTAACTTGTTTTACAATGGTTTGCATTGGAGGGTATTTTCAAAGATCATCAAGCCCAGTCCCCCTGCCATTGGCAAGGACATCTGTCATTAGATCAGGTTGCTCAAGGCTCCATGTAACTTGGCTTTGAACACTACCAATGATGGGATATCCACAAATTCTTTCAGCAGCATGTTCCAGCATCTCACCGTCTTCACTGCAGAAATATCTTCCTCACATCCAATACAAACTTACCCTCTTTTCAGTTTTAAACCGTTGTGCCTAGAACTGTCACTCCAGTCCCTGGTAGGAAAGTTTCTCTGTCTTTCAAGCCCCCTTTATGTGTTGAAAGGCTGCACTAATGTCTCCCCTGAGCTTTCTGTTCTCCAGACTGAACAATTCCAACTCTTTCAGCCTGTCTTCATAGGAGTTGTGTTCCACCCCTCTTATCATTTTCAGGGCCCTTCTCTGGACTTGCTGTAACAGATCCATGCTTTTTTTTTACGGGCTTAGGGCCTCAGGGCCTGTCTTAACCTGCTGGCCATGCTGCTTTGGATGCAGCCCAGAACACAACTGGTTTCCTGGGCTCTGATTGCACATTGCCAGGTCATTTTTTATTTTTTACCCACCAGTACCTTCAAGTCCTTCTCTGCAGGACTGCTCTTAACAGTTTGTAAATTTAACCTGACACTGCTTGTGTTGGATTCCATCTGGTCAGAGTAAACTCCTCTTCTTTTTCATTCATGCCGCACTCCAGACAAAAAACATACCCAACAGAACTGGTGGCAGAGGATAAGACTGGTTCTTCTTTGGGGAATGTGACCTAAGCAGAATCAGGACTGGGATGTGAACAGGGTGAAGAGGGTCATGTCTTTGCTGCCTGAAAATAAGGCATCCCACTAAACCTGTCACATAGACTCCATTTGCATTCAGTGAATTCAGAATTAATTAAGATATTTTTCTGCCGGCAGGAGCACCAGAATCATCTGGATGATGCTCATTGTTTGGTGTGGCAATTCCCACCCTGAAGCAGGAGGCTGCAGCTGAGGCCATGGGGCTGTTGGTTTCTCTAACTCCTCTCTGGGGACTCAGGGGAGGACACACTCCCCTCCACTGAGGACCTGCTCACACCTGGGAAAGGTCCAACAACCTTCTTTGCTTCAGTCCCCTTCATCACAGTTGGGTACTTTGACCAGAACCATCACAGCATCTGGTGCTACCAAGAGGGCTGAGGACTTTGGGGACCACTGCCACAAGCTTTAACCAGCAACTAGAACTTAACATAACTTCTATAACAACAGCAAGTCGTATTTCAGGAAAGATTAATTGGCTTCCTGGTCTGCCTGCCCTACTGTCAATACACTGCACTCACTGGAGTGATGGGGGCTTCTCACAGACACATTGAAGGGAATGGTTTGTATTACGTTTTAGTGAGAGGCAAAGAGCTAAATTACCCCAGGAGTACTTTGATCACACCTAACTGGGGGCTGCAGAAACTCAAAAAATATTCAGTGTTCTTTTTCTTCTGGACAAGACCACATATTTTTCTTTATCCTCTCCGCTAACTCAAAACCAGAGAGACAGCACTTGTGCCTCTAGCAGACTTGACACAATCTGGTACACACTACAGTACTTGATAATAGTAACAACTTTACCTGATTTTGTAGAAATATACTGTTTCTGCCTCTTTTTTGAAAACCAGGTGGTTTGATTCTGTTCTCACTGAGTACCACGAGCTTGGATACTGCAGGCATTTCTTCCTCCTTTTTTCTCATCCATAAGCCTCCCCAGACGAGCACAGCTTAACATGAACAAAGAGGCTAAAAAGAGTAGGGCTTGACTTTTTTTCCCCTACCATGATTTGGTGCTCCTGTGGCATCACAAACCTTGACTCTTTGTCTCTTTTTATAGTAAGATAAATGTGATGGCCAGCCCGCACGCCATGTGATCACTCTTTTTGTAAGAAAAAAACCCATCTGCACACATGAGACAAAGTGCATAGTTCATCTAAAATCACGCCTGGGGTATCAGAGTTACCCTCAAATATTCAGCTGTAGATAAAGCCACTAAGCACTTACTTTTGTGTGCCCTGTTAGAAGCAAATCTAACAGGGCTCACAAAAAAGAGTGCCACCATCAATGATTGGTGCTGGCTGGGTTCAATGGCAGGAGTGAGATTTCCAACTTCATGTTGCCAGTTTTGGGTATTCTGAGTTTCATGGCCTGCAAGTCAGGAGCCTGTGAGGAGTGAACCAGAGACCCCAAACACTTTAGCAGCCGATGATGCATGGGTGCATACTCCAGTTCATGTGCTGGAGACAACACTCCTGACAGGAGGTGGCACATCACCCACTGCTTGGAGATAGTGGAGCAGAGTGTGGGGCTCCCTCCTGAGCAGCCCCTTCCTCCTGGTGATCACTGGTAAATACAATGCTGGCCTTACACAAAACACCAACATTCTACACTGCAGCCAGCTGGGATGCCATAGAGAGCACAGGTAGCCCTGTGTTCCCCATGGAAGCCCTGGTGTGACCACAGGGAAAGCCATCCTCAGCCTCAACCAGGAGATGCTGCATGTGGCTGCATTCACAGGAGCTCCATGGAATATCCACTGAGCACAGACAAACACACAAGTTTTCTCCTGGATATGTGTAGGAGTGGCACAACAAAACCTACCTTTTTATAGGAAATTCAGCCCTTCATCCACACCACCAACCACCCCCTGACAAATTTCAAGCCTTTGCCAAAATACAGAGAAGTTACAGCTACTCAAAGTCAACACATTTATCAAGATCAGAAAACAAACTTTTTTTCCCCTGCTTTATTCACAGAAATTCCGGACATTTTCTGGTCATCATTTTTCTAAAGAAAATAATTAAAATAATATGGCTTAGGGCAGATGATCATCTTGGAAAAACTCATACCAAGCTGTCAAAGTGTAGCACACTCATTAATCTTGGGGGGGAGGGGGGGGGGAAAGACAAAGAAAAATGAGGAAGTGAATGAAGTCTTCATCAGAGATGTCATTCTTAAGTGCTCAGGGGGACTGTGAGTGGACCTGAGCTGAGCCATTCTTTCCTTCCCAAACACAGTGGGTGGTGTTTGGTGGAGGGGGCAAACCTCAGGGTGGGTGGTGTGCCAGCCAGCTCCGCAGTGTGCTGAGTGGTGGCTGCCCTCGGGGGCATGGTGGTCAGCACTTCAGCTCTCTCCACAAGCACAGGACTGAGAGGATAAACTCCAGGCCATATAAGTGAGTTGAGTGTAGCTTTAAAAGAAAATGAACATGAGCAGTAATCCCACAGATATTTTTAAAGAGCACTATAGCTGTTTATCCAAGAGCTTCCCTGATCCATCTCCACCACAGACCCCGCTCTGCTTCGGTGTGACACAAGGGTTTATCAGCAAGATAAACTCCAAGAAAAGTGCATACTGTGACATGGCTCATCTCCAGTAATACAGACAGATCCTGTAAGGCTCACAATAATAATTATCTCGTATCCCATAGAACACTGTTTTTTCCCCTCAACCTTCCTTGTTCCCTCTTACCCTTCTCTCTACCTATAAACATACACAACTCATGAGTGTATTCTTGTATAAAATTTAAAAAGTAAGAGCACCATGAAATGCTGATCACATTACAACATTCAGATTTTTTGATTAAGATTGAATAAAATATGCTCACATCCACACACATCCACACAAAATGAGAAGCTGAACATGTACTCTCAGAGAAGAGTCTTTAACTGAAAACTGTCTTCATATTTTGCCTCCTGAAAGGATACAGTTCTAAATGCTGTAAATCTAAGTAGAATAACCTGCATTACTAGCTAATATGTATCAGTCTCAACTTATTCTACTCTTCAGGCATGGATGCTTTTGCCCTTTTAGGTTAATCATTTAAGGAGACAATATTCTGACTTTTCAGAGCACTGTATATTAAAGAAGTGTTGAAGAAAGAACTTCACTGAAAGCCCTTGATGAAACATTCCTCTGAAAAAAACCCAAAAATCAATAAAATCTTTGAAGTGGTGTTTTGAAGTACAACTGGTCTCATTTTCTGATGTGCCAGCATAAAACTGACTTCTAAGCAATTTCTACAGAAAGAAATAAGTAGGAATTGTCTTATATGAAATGAAAGCCATGATAAAATCAATAGAAAATGAATACAATATTTTTGACAAATGCAGTTTACAATTTCAAAGATTAATGTGAGAGACAAATTCTTGAACTTAATGAGGCATGTGTTCAGTATCTACCTGGAATTCAGGACTGGGGGCAGATTTGAGCTCCCTGTTTCCAGGATCCTGACAACTGCCTTGGAAAGAGAGTTGAAGTGGTCTGTTGGTTGTGTCTGCAGCCTCTCCTGCTTTCCCACCAGGGCTGCTGTGGCTCAGGAAAATGACACGCATCCCACAGGAGAGGGCACACCCAAGCCCACAGCTACAGCAGACTTGGAAGTCTGTGTGTGCTTAATAAATGTCAGGTTTTAATAGCATGCATCATTATTGTTAATTGTACTCAAACCCAGCAGGACCCATGCCCATATTGCATTCATCAACTTGTAAAAAAGCTAACAAGCTTTAGCTTCCACATGTGCAAAAGCAGCCCATGTACCTGGCACAAACCCAAGGAAGCTGCAGCAAGGTGGGGAGTCAGCCTCTTCCCACAGGCAACCAGCGACAGGAAAAAAGCAAATGCAGTCACTCTGGGCCAGCAGAGGTTCAGGTCGAATTCAGAAGAATTTTTTCACTGAAAGGGTTGACAAGCATTGGAATGGGCGACCCAGAGAGGTGGTGGAGTCTTGAACACCCTGGAGTCGTTCAAGAAGTGACAGGATGTGGCACTTAGCGCCATGGTCTAATTGATATGGTAGTGTTCGGTCACAGGTCAGACTTGATCTTGGAGGTCTTTTCCAATCTTAATGACTCTGTGATTCTATGATTTGCACCAATGATCTCCTTATCTACCCTTGACTAGAGTGCTATGATATCTATGGAATAGTATAATCTTAATTAATCCTAATAAATAATAAATAATTGGAAAGCCCACAAAGACTACTAGAGTAATTTGGAACCACTAAACGACAATACAACCTGACAGAGCTGCAAAAGACTTTGTCATCCTTCCTTACATAAAATCTGTTAAGTTACAATGAGCAATTGGAAGTGTACAGCTCACTATTTTTCTTCAGAATTTCAGCAACATCTCTCCGTATTTCCAGGACTATCATAGCACTTATCAGATACTCAGAAGTATCAAAGTAATGTTTTAGCTGACTGAAATATCACTGCATTTTCATGTTGCATTGGTAAGAAATGTTATTGCTTTAACACAGAGTTTTTAAGGCATGTTACTCCCTTAATGAATTTTCACACAGTTGTTCCTTTTTTTTTTTAATACCATAATTTTTATGAGTTAAAGTATCTTTGTGATATTGCTATTCAAAAGGCACTCCTGGAGCAGTTAGGAGAGGAGACTTGTACCCTTTTCTCCTAAGCATCCATCAAGAAGTGAACAAATCAAACACTGACCACTCCCAAGGGACCATGAGCAGTGCTCACAATGCCCCTATGTATGGAGCACTGCCCTATCCATGTCTCCAAGTGCCCACGGCTGAAGCCACCTGCTGAAGAGCTGCTTCCACTCCCCCTTTCATGTTCCAAATATTTTTTCCTTTTGAAACATAATTCAACATCCCCTCCACACTGCAATGGTCTGTGCAACCTCAGGACTAAATAATTTGCAGTACACCAATGGGCTGTCAGCGTCCATGCCACCCCAGGTTTATGATGATACACAGTGTCCCTCTGTCCAGCCAGACTTGTGTCACTCTGACCTTCAGGCAAACATTAATGTCAGCAACTATTAACTTTGCTAAGTCCATTATGCATTGAGTGTTTTCCTTGGAATTATTCTTGTTTGTAATCTGGCACTGTATAATGTTATACTCAGGATTCTATGATTTTCAGAATGGTATGGATCAGACCTTGAATACCATCATTACAAAACCAGAATAGCCATCTTTGTATTTCCTCAATTTGGAGATAAATAATTGCAAATAATAGGGAGAAACAGATGGGCAATCACAGCAAGCAGAAGCAGATAAGGTCTCTGTTTAAACTGTCGCTGACTCATGCCACCAGAACACCACTTGTGCCAAAATGAGAAAACATCCCACTCTTCCATGAGCTACAGGATTTCACGCAATCAGGCAAAATGATAGGATTTATGCTGATATTATCATGAACTCTCCATGTTTCTCATTACAAATGTCATAATTTCATGACTACTGAAATAGTACAGGGTTAATTTGTAAAATAGAAGAAGTGTCCATGCAGGCAGTCATGCACCTATTAAGATCACCAGGTTCCTGCAGGTGACTGTGCCTTCAAAATGATCTTTAAATGCCTAATTTTTTAATGATCTCTAAATACCTTTTAACACCTTCTGCAGTGACGGTCCTGATACGGTTAATGGGAAACAGCCATTCTGAAATAATGTGAAAGCCTTCTCAAAATGTTGATTCCAGCTTGTCTTTAATAATAAGTCCAGACTGCACTAACAGTTTTTGTGTCTTAGAACAATTCCTAAGATATTCCAAATACTCAGTCTAATATGAGTGGGTGATACAAGGGACCTCATTGTCTTTCACCCTTTTTCATACTTCTGTGAGGAAAAAAAGCCTGGCTTGATGCCTTCATTAATATTTTGCAGTTCACTAATAAAGGCTATGAAATACAGCCTCAAGTGAGAAGGAAATAAATGAACTTTCTGAGCCACTGGCAACTGGTTTTGAAACACTGCATAGATCTGGTGAGCTCCCCACACCCCCCCCAAAAAAAAAATGTGGAAAATGTGGCCTCTGTCATTCAAAAATAGAGTTTACAAACACCTGAAGAGCAAAGCAATGTGCCTCTGGCCCTTCCAAAGGCAGGCAGCTGAGTCCCCAGCCCTCTTAACCCACAGGGTGAACACCTTGGGTGTCATACTGAAGAAGAATGAAAAGAACAGAAAACTGACAAACTATATATGGGACAATGACCAAACTGACATGGAAGAACAGCATTTTTCTGCATCATGACTGCTTTAAAAAGAGCAATGAGGAACCTGAAAGTTCATTTGCAGAATATAAAAATCACATCCAGGGGGACCATGTCCCCAAAAGAAGTGCTCCACATGAAGTGTGTGGCTTTATTTTTAACCCATTTAATAATTCACAAATAAAGATTACCAACAATACACCTAACCAGAATTTTACCTTTCTGAGGTACAAAAACCAGCAAGTCTGTCACTGAAAACCATCTGTTAGACATAGCTGGCAATTCCTCTGCTTATAAATCTGACGCTGCCTTTTACGAGCCCTTGCTGAAGTCATGGTGATGAGGTTGTTACTTCATAACTGAATAATGCAGTTTTACAGCTTGTGAATTCCCTGCTGAATGGCTTGAGGTAAACTTGTGGAAAACAGAGGGAGGCAGAATGGCTGAAGAAGACAACTGCTGCAGAAATCTGCCATCCCACTGCCCAGAGGCAACTTCACGTTCTCTCTCACCAAAGGCTGAGTCTGCAGCTTCAGAAGGCACTAGAGATTTGAAAAATATTTCAGGATGTATGATAAAAATGGTGCAATGTGTTTTGTCCCTGTTTTCTGCATTGGTTTGAGAGTAGGAAGAGAGCATTCAGAGGCTGTGCTAACTGTGTTTGGCTCATCAAATAACATTTTGCTCTCCAAAGATATTTCTTTTGTATTTCAGAGTTACACACCCGAAATTTTTGCAGGTCAGGTCTGGGCCTCTGGAATTTCTTGGATTGTAAAACCACCCTGCTGCATACAATTTCTGTTCGTACTAGGAAATGAGGGTCCTGGAAAAACTACTAGCAGAGAAACTCAAATTATTTATAAAGAAAAGTAAGCGCTTTATTGCACAAGATAAAGAAGTGAAGATGCAATACAGCACTGTAGCAGAGCAATGCATGAAACTGAATGAAATGCAATAGTTTAAGAGGGAGAAGAATTCACAGAGACACACAGGAAAGAAAATTATTACACAGGATAAAAAATTAAACTGTATTTCTATGCTATGTGTTAACCCTCAGGGTACTTCAGGGTATATATTTGCAGATAATGTCCCCAAACAAGAGTCTGGAGAAAGTTATTTCTGTCAATGAAAGGAAGATTTTTCTGTCACCAGTGCTGAAGCAGCCATTTTAATCCCTGCCAAACTACAGATTGCTTTGAAAGAAAAGAGGTTTCCTTTTTATTATGATGACTCTAAACCAGTTACAGCTGTGCAACAAAACAGATGTGGGAAGGAAGAAGTGGAGGAAAGTTCACTGGATCGAATGTAAAGGAAATAATTACGAGACAATACAGCATTCTGGAGCCCGAAGGCAGTGCAGAACTGCTGACATCTTTAATGTGGGCTCCCCTTCCCAACAGCAGGATCTGCTGACAAATGCAAGCACTGTTGAACTGCATTTCCCCGCTCCTGACAGGCACCAATGCCATGCATGCTGCTGGGATGGTCTGCATTTTAATGCTGCCCTATCACAAGAAGAAATGGACACAGGAATGCTCACAATGATGGTGTCCTGCCCGTCCCTCACATAATTTTCTTCACCTTTTTATTTCCTACAGTCAAATTGAATACCTGCAAAGGAAGAAAAGCACTCTTCCTTTTCCATTTTCCATTATCTTGTCGGGTATAGCCCATATATTATATAGAATACTCATTCACTGTGTAATCAGAGTACTTATTCACAGTCAACACTGCAGGAGTCACCAGAGCTCAAGGGAACATATTTGAGCTATCTTTAAATTAGCTATCTCTGTATTGATAGCAGGGTAGCTATCATAACACAGAGCACATCACAGCATGCCAAATATTGCAGCTGCTTTAAAGTTACCACAGGTATTTCTAAGAGACCTACAACCTCAGCAGCATTTCTAAGGAGGGGTTCTTTTTTTTTTTTTTTCTTCATATTTACTGTATCTATTTTAAGTTCACAAATGAAGACGGGAGGATAAAGAAATAGAGAAGGAAGCATGAAAACCAACACTAATTAGCTGAAGGAAGAAAACAAAAAAATCAGGCTTCTTCAGCCCTTAAGTCATTCAGGTATTAAGTAGTATTTTTACCATATTACCACGCAAAACAATCTTTTGGCCTAGATCTGCTCAAATTGAAGTCAACAGCCAAATATTAAAAAAAAACCCCACAAACAAAATGAATGGGATGACACTATCAGGTAGAGTGACTTCCCAGGGCTGGAAACTACATAGAAATCTGATGACAAATGCTAGGAATTTTGGAAAGTTGTTACTTTCCAAACTTAGGATTCTGAAAGAAGCTAAATTTGAAGATATGTAATGGACTCTTACACATTTGCTGAAATTTTCCCAGGAAATAAGAAAGCATATGCTTAGTTTTGGGTGAGAGAGGAATGTAATCCTGGTCAGAAGAACAAATGGATATGAGGGAGGCCCTCAGGTATGATGCAAGTAATATCTAAGGATATCATTTATTTCTTCAAGATAAGCACATTTCCAAGTTATTAGTGCTGGGAAATTGCCCACATCTGGAAAGTCGTATCAGGCATCATGTACACAACAGAAAGAACACCAGTGAAATGACAACACAACTTTCTAAACAAACTTTGAAATCTCTTACTGGTCAGCCTTGTTTCACTTAAACCATTATCTGAGTATCTGAGTGACCCAGTGTTCTGGATCAGAGATCTTCACACAAAGGAGTATACACAGACAGACAAGCTGTCAGTCAGTTCCTTCTCCTCCTGTTCTGAGACTTTTGATCTATCTACTCTTCTTGAAGAAACATCCCTACTGATGCATTTTCAGTATCTCATGCGCCTAATCTTCATTTTCACCCACATTGCTTACTTAGCTAGATAACTTAAATGTTCAATATATTAAGAAGCCAAGAATTACCATAATATATTATGAAATATCAGGAACACTTCAATAATGATACTGGAAAAAGTTGTTTGAATTATGTCCCAAAACTTGCACAAAGCCTCAAAACTTGTGTAAACCTATATTAAACCATAAACTCTTCTCATTCCACTAGATTACCACGTCAGAGGTCTTGTGCAACCAAAGTAGAGATATGGAATAAAAACGAGCCCAAAAGTCAAAGTCTATCATAAAAGATTTAGTTTTAAAAAGAAATACTGCCATAAATACCCATGGAAAGCATTCCTGGCAAGTACGCACCAGAGGGAGTGCAACAGATCTAGGAAGAGATACTAAAGATGAATGCTGAAGCTTAATTTTCTAAGAGATATCAGATTTTTAATCTCTGTAGCCTCAAGACACAGAAAGTGAATTTTATCATGAAAAAAGATGGTGATCAAAAGCCTGGACAGTCATAAAAATGTTCTGTGGGAAAGGGATAACACTGAGTAACACAATATTCCATGTTGTCCTATGGTCTGCACAGCTTCTTATCAATAACAAATTTACTTACCTGAACATATCTAGGACAAAGATTGTCCCCAGCTTCACCAAAGCCACTCAGCTGAGGTCCATGAGTTCAGACAGATGCAGAAAAAGGCAGGACTGTGTTATTCAGTGCAATTCATAATTTATGAACCATGCTAACAACATCCACTTGCAATAAAAAAAAAAAATGGAAATGTCTACATAGACTGTTAGTGGTTAACTTTTTATATAAAATTATCTTTCTCTTTTGGAGAAATTACTCTTTTTTAAAGTAATGCAGCATATTCATGGGTGACTATGTCCTCAGAGAACAGGAACATTAGAAATAATTATGAACCATCTTAATTAATTAAATCTGGTTTTCCACTCACTTAAGTTTTTAATCTATTGCTGTGCTAGCCAACTGAAAAGTGACACACTGACAGTAAGGAACTGAGTATAACACCACCTTTCTGAAAAAGCCAAGAGCCAAACATTAGCTTGTCCTTGGGAAAGAATTCAAGTCGAGGAAAAAAAGTTGAACTAAACTTGGTGAAAGCAGAATCAGATGCAAGACCTGAGGTATTTGTGTACTAGTGTCTCTTCACAAAGCCCAGTTTCAGGAAGACATGCCCATACTGGCACAGGTAACAGGACAGAAAGAGATCAATGTGACAAGCACACACAAAAGACAACAGAACCAACTTAACTTCTCTGCAATGGGAGGGAACAAAGACACGATTTTCTGTACGTCTTTAATTTTGGCTTATCTTTAAAGAAGCTTTTTAGAAATAATGGTGCTCAGATGCTCCACATTCAAGGGCACATCGTCTTCAAATGATGTTAAACATTTTGTCCAGGAATAACTACACTGTGGCTCTGCTTCCCTAAGTGCCACTGCATAGAAACACAGGATAATACTTAGTTGATGAGAGAAGTTATGTCCGTGCAATGGCACCTACAAAGAACAGAGCAGGCCACAGTACAAATCTTTTGGGTGAAGACTTGTGGGGAGTGATGCTGTGGATTTTCAGTCATTCAAGAAAAATAAAACGTAACAAATAAAAGCTACCAATGGCTCAAGAAACGTAACTCGTTTCACAGGCAAGCTTTACTATCCCGATGTCTAAGGATTACTCAGTTATGTCCAGCTCTGCTGGATCTGATCTTCCTCAACAAGGACTGATCAGAAATAAGAAGGCTGGGGGTAGTCTTGGCTGCATGACCATGAAATAAGGCTCCTGAGAAGATGGAACAAGACAAACAGTAGGATCACAACCATGGACTTTGTGAGAACCAGCCTTGGCCTGTTAGAGGATCTGCTTGGAAGAACTCCATGGGATACCATCCTAGAGCAAAGAGGTCTTGAAGAGCTGGTTGACTTTCAAGGATCACCTCCTCCAAGCTCAAAATGAGTCCATTCCTAAAAAGCAGGAAGTCAAGTTCAGGTGGCACGCAGCCTCCATGGATGATTAGGGTCCTGCTGACAGAACTCCAACAGGAAAAGGAAGCATCCAAGAGATGGAAGTGAGGAGAGAGGACAAATGTTGAAACAGCCTGAATGTGCACAGATGGGACTGCAGAAACCAAAGCTAATCTGGAGTTGGTATAGGCAACAGCAAAAGCTTCCACAGGTATATACACAACAGGAAGAAAACTAGAGAAAATGCAAGCCTGCTGCTGAATGGGAATTGAGACCTGCTGACAAAGGACAAGGAAGGAACTGCATTTTCTACTTATAAATTGATGAAGTATAGTCTAGACAGGTGGAGAGTTAGTTGGACTGAAAACTGTCAGGCTCACAGGGTTGTGGTCAGTGACAAGAAATCCAGACCAGCCTGAAAGCCACTGTAGTTCACCCTGTAGTTCACACTGGCATCTAATAAATACTGCCTAGTATCCTCATTAGACACCTGAATGAGGGAAGAGAGTGCACCAACAAGTTTGCAGATGATACAAAATTGGGAGGAGTGGGTGGTCCATAAGATGGATATGCTGCCATTCAGAGGAACCTTTAAGAGAATGCAGAAATCAGCTGACAAGGACCCCATGAAGTTCAACACAGAAATTGTATGTCCTGTACCTGTGAGAGAATAATGCCAAACACCAGGACAGACTGGGATCAAACAGCTGGAAAGCAGTTACTCAGAGAAGGACCTGGGGGTCCTGGTAAGCACCAAGTTCAACATAAGCCAGCAGTGGCTTTACAGGCCTGCAATACTTCGTGGATGTTGTACCACAACCTCTTCTCTTTGGCCAAGAGAGAGAACTAACCCAAGTCCCTACAGAGCAGAAAAGCAGTTATCCCTTATTCATCATGTTTCAATCAAAGGAAAAGAGAGAAAGTGTGATGTGCATGCTGCACAGATCAGGAATGTTGGGAAGCAAGCGCTGGTCATCAAACCACATCTGTACTCCTGGTGTATCATTTTACACTGCTCATGGTTGGAATGAGCTGCAGCAGCATGGCCCAATTGGCAGCTGGCGTGTCAAACCCAGGGCCTACTTTCATCTGGCTGCCTTTTCCCTGGGCAGCACAAAGAATGGCTGGCTGAGCAGCCAAACGCCTCCTCCCACGCCAGCTCACAGGCCTCCAGGCTCTGCTGCCTGGCTCTGCGGGAGCAGATGGGAAAAGGCTGCTATTTCTGGGGGTGAGAGAGAGGGAATAATCTTTGGTTGCCCCTGGGGTGGGCAGGATAGCTAAGGAGGGAAAAGGTGTGAGTGGGCTGCTGCCTACTGCTGCCTTGGGGTGGTGGGGAAGGAGGGTTCTTGTGCAGGAAGTGTGGATATGGGAAGATGCTGTTAGAAGAGTGGGTGCTGTCTCAGGTGGAGAAATGGGGTAGCCCTCTCTAGGATAACAGAGAATGGATCCAGCTGTCAAGATTACTCTGCACAAGTACGTCTCTGTAAATTCCTTCTAACAGCACTAGTGGTGAAATGCCTTGTTTCTAATATCACAGCCCTATGCTATTAAATTCCCCACCTTCCCACTTCAGGTGTGAGCACATCACCTTCCTTCCCCAGTCGATGCCCAGCTTTTCTGGTACATGAACAACTGCAGCCACTCTGCCACACAATGAGGCATGTAAGGAGATTAAAAGGATGGAGCTACCAGTCTGGCAAGCCTCTTCTAAATCTGCACATTCCTTATGTGCTCCCTTCTTTGACGTATAATATTGCTTAGGCACCCTCAGTGCTTTGCCTGAATCCTGTAAATAGGAAGAATCCTATAAATAGGAAGAAGAGGCATTAACTTTTTCTCTACCAATAGACCGTTAATAACTTTTACTGGCAGTTTCCTGTCCTCTCAAGTTAATTTTTCAGGTTAATTTTACTTTACTAGAGCTATGCAAAATGATGAGGTAATATTCACCAGTGCATGCAAACTTATTTAGATACACAGACATATGCAGTACTAGACAGAAGAGACACAGCATCAGAGTTTATATTAAAATATAATTAGTAACTTGACTGACCCAAGAGAGAATGTGTTGGACTCTGACAATCACAGGAAAATGTATTTGACATTCAGATTCTACACACTCACTGTGCTATAACTACACACAGGTACAGAAATGCCTGTGCTAACCTCACCACACCTAGGCAGGGCAGTAGTCTAGCCAAATCCATAAATCTGCTTTCAAAAAAAAAGGCAAATTTCAGGTCCTAAAGCCAACTTGCTTGTAAGACAGACTCACAAAGCTAATTCCCCACAGAGTCTGAAGTGAGGTGCCCATCTGCTCTTCTCCACTGGAGATACACTTCCACAATGATAAACAGCTGCCAGAAAAACTTTGAGACACAGTAACTGAGAACAATATAAATTAAGTTATATCAGCAAAGTCCCTACAAAACCCCATGCATTTCTGATAACAAACCAAAGGGCCTGCCCGAGACATAAATACCCTCTCCAGCTAGTGGCCCCATCATGGCACCCCTAATCCCCTATGATCCACAGCTCTAGGGAATATTTTCTACCCTGCAGGAAAATTATCCATCTCTAATAGCTTCAGGATGGTAGACAGATGGGGAATTAAGGCCACACACTAAAGACATTGAGTTTTGTGTGGCTATCTTTCTTGTTTGGCAGTACAACTGTTACGCCAGACAGGGTAATGTGGCCTCAGCTGTTAGGAAGGGGAGAGTCCCCACAGGAGGTGTCTGGAAACAGCTGGGAAACTTCCCCACACTTTCCACCCCATGAGAAATCAGCAATAAAACAGAGCTTTGTAAACGAAGCAAATACCTGGATTTAGTGTGGGCTTTCTTTGCAATGACCCTTGGAGCAGTGTACAACGATGGGAAAGTGCCACTTTTACATTCATTTTACACCAGGGGAACCAGCAGCACCACTAATGGCAGTGATGGAAACTAAATCTAAAGCTGCAACACTGGCTCCGTGGCTATCTAAGTTTTACCATTAGTATCACTGAAGTCAAATTTCACTTACTTCTTCTGAGTCCTCCACATTCCTTTCAGCATCTTTTTTCGTACAAATTTGCTTTAGCTTTTTTAAGGTGTGGAAAGAGCTGTTCCCTTGGATTACTCTTAGCAGTACCTATTTCTTTGTTAGAAACACACTCACTATATACCAGGAAAACAAAAACCAGTTTTCCACTTCTTAATTTGGGAGTCCTAAGGTGGATATAGAGAGAGATGAAGACTTTGAGAAGCTGAGAAAAGAAAAATAGCCTGAAATTTAAAACAATAAACTGCAAGAACTGATTAAATACTTTTTGTACTTAAACTGGCAATGTGCACAGGACACAGTGCAAACTTTCTCCATTATATCCCCAGAACACACTATCTCCTGGATCCACTGGAGTCAATTCTAGGAGCACAAAGACAAAGCAGTACCTGTAATCATTCAGGTTGAGGCCTCTGAAGTGAGGCACATGGCAATGACAGTATTATGTCAGCATGCTTTGAGCACGATGCAGCACCTTCCCTGTTATCTTCTGTCTTATAAAAGATTCATTACTTTTTTTCCATACTATCACTAACTTCTGCTGGAAGTTCTCTCCCAAGGTTGACTCTCTCACCTTGTCTTTGATCCCTCTCAAAATCTGCCCACAACTTTCTGTTCCATGTTAACAATTCTGCCTTCATGTTTCCAAACAGTGTAGTCCCAGTGCCAAGCCCTTCTTCAGCCTCATGGACCCCCATTCCTGCCCTGTGGCTTTCTGATGTCATTCTGTTGGTTTAACACCATTAACATTCACAGAAAAGCCATGGGACTATTACTTGAATATGGGCATTGCCAGAAGCCCTGGATTTGGCTCACTGAGATTATACACCTCCAGCAGAAACCAGCTCATGGATTCTGGCACAGTGGCAAAACACTAAACCTGATACATGGATAAAATTTATTTCTTGAATTAGCGTAATAGGACACTGACTTCTCCTGTCACCACAGATAATCAGAACATGCTCTCTCCTTTTTTCAAACTCAAAACCCAAACAAGCAAAAAAAACCCTCAACCCAACCAAACCAAATCAAACTCAAGCAAACCAAACCAAACCAAAGCAGATCTTTCACAAGTCAAGAACTGTTCTCAAATACATCTGTGCCCCTAGAGGTAATACCATGCCTTTGAGCAACATCGAGGCACATCAGATCAGCAGGACCTAATTAATTTCCAGTCACCCCCGTGCTTTAAGGAAGGTTGTAGGGAACAATCCTTAAAGAAGGAAGCTGCATTCCATCCCTGGCCAGCACTTGGGGCAGGGCCATCACTCACCATCACTGAGAAAAGCAGCAGTGTTCACTTCCACCTCTCATCATGGGCAGAGAAGTAAAGCAGCTCAGTGTGGCTGATGCCAGGATGCACTTGGGATGATGGCTCTGTCTGGTCAGCCTGCATCCAGCATCATATGCCATCCAATACAGTCTACATGCTACAGACTTTTTAAAAGCCACAATGAGGAGACAGCATGCTCTTCAATGACAGAAGGCTCTAAACAAGCTCACACATAAAATTAGAAGCAATCTGTAGAACTGCAATTTCCATTCTGCCATGGAATTGAAAGGAGGATGATTATTACAGCAGCAATTGTTAGGGCTGCTCTATCAAAAGGTCAACATGCAATTACCTACACCCCTCAATACATACACACATAACAAACAGCAAACCATTCCCATTTCAAGAGCTTGTAACTCCTCCAGACATGTCATGTAGTATACAAATCTGAGCCCAAGAGCACTCATTCACCATAGTAAAGCTAGAAGGTCTATTTGTAGGTTTATTTGAAGTTGAGAAGGGCTTATAAAACCTGGGTACATTTTCATGTCAGCTTGTTTCACTTCAGCAAAACAGCTTTTACTTTTTCTTATAAAGAAATTTTGCACCCTATTAACCTTCTCTCTGTTGTATCAGGAACATAAGCACGGCAACATTATTCTCTTGTGCAGGAACCAGAGGCCAGACTTTGACCAGGGACTGATCCTTTTCATTGTTCGTTTCACTCTCAGTGCATTTGCAGAATGTAACCAACTCACAAACCACATTCCTAAAGGACTGAAATGTCTATTGCTAGCTGCAGTAAAAGGTGAACTACTTTACTGAAACAAAAACTTTAAACTGGCATTGTCCCTTTAACATTGCAAAAGCTTCTCCTGAAATCAAAGCCATATTATCTATTGGCTTCAAGACATTTTTAAAATAGTTAAATGTTTTGTGATTGTGATCGGAGAAAACGAAATTATTTTATTTCACATAAGAGCTTCAACTTCTAAAAATATTACCAATGAGGAAATGATATGCTAGTTCAATAAGGTGCTCCACTACAATGCCCCACAAGAATATCACTGAAATTTTGGCTGATGAACACTGTAATATTGAACACTATATGAGACCGAAGAAAAAAAATGAGGGAATCTTCAGTGCATTAAAAACAATTACCAACTAAACTAAGATCAATGACATGACAAAGTGCAACACAGGAATGATTTTGCTTGCTTGCACTGCTTCATCTACTTTCAAGTTCCAAACAGAAATCTAACTTGAAGCTCCTGAATTTCATGATCTTCCATTATAATTTCCTCAGTTCACAACAAAGCCTTGCAGATAAATTTATCAGTACAGTTCCTCAGATGGCATAGAACTAGTCTGGTCTGTCACAATTCATTTTGTTACAAAGCAACAATACACCACAGATCAGACACTGACATTATCTCAACCTAAAATGTACATTTACTCTTGACACCAAACATGGTATTTGTTTTTAAGGCGTGGTTGTATTCAGGTCATTATACCAAACTAGAGGAAAATAAATGTCCAGGGTGTCAACAGCATCAAACAGCTTGGTGTAGATGGCAAACTTTCTGAGGGTGCACTAAATCCCACTGTCTCCTCTGGGACACTGAGCCACTGGCCATAACTCTTTGAAAGCAACCATCCAGCCACTCCCTTCTACAAGCAGCCATACTCCCACTCTACTTATGCAGACCTAATATTTATTACCTTCAAACCTCCCGTGCTACCTATATTTGCCATCTGCACAGGACTTTGGAGCAAACTATTATTACAGAACTACTGCTCCCCCATAATTATCAGTTTAAGAAGAGAAAGAGAAACTCATTCCAGGAACTCAAGCCTCTTTAATGAGGAAGGAGAAAGAACTTAGGAAATTAATATGGAACTGTACTTTTATTTGCAGTTTATGTCTGGCATCTTTTGCCTTATAATGACTGTTTCTACACTAAAAGAGAAGATAAAAAGGCCTCACCTCAGTTACAGTCTACTGCCTAAATGCATTAGGGATATTTTATCTGAGGTGTCAAAAACTATGGCAAAAGCTAGGCCATTGAAAAAAAAAAGTGCATATCTAAATAGCATGATTATGTTAAGGATAAAAGAAAAATGCATTGTGGTTGAAGTCTGGCATGTGTTTGGGAATGTAAAACAGAACCCTCTTGCACAGGAGACATTGGCAGAGTCTCAGTTATAACACACAGTTATTTCCACTATATTATAATTCAGATATTTCAAATATTTCAAACATTTATACTTTTTGTACAGTCACAGTATTTCTGAAAATCCACTGTGTTAGAGCAGTGCATTTATGGGGCTGAAGGAGAGGACGTGGCAGGCAGAGATGACATTCATTGGTCACGGAGCAGGGGGATGCCTCTGCCTGAAGCAATGACACAGTTCTAATACACATTTTTACATGCAGCTATAGAATTTCAGACTCCAATAACAAAGTCAGCTTTTACTACCCTATGTCTAAAACAGCTTTGTCAAAAGATGTTAAATACCCTGGTCTTTTGCTTTGGAATAACAGTTTTCGCACAGTAGGTGCAATTTCTTCTTGATCACAGCTAACCATTTAAAGTAGTATTGAATTTTAGCACAAAAATGGTAAGGAACTTATGAGTATTTCCTATTTGAAAACTGAACAAAAAACCTTGAAGCAAAGAAAATTTAATGATAACATCTCTACCTATTCATATTAAAAGACTAAACTATAAACAAAACTATTTAAGCATTTAGTTCCTTATACAATGAAAATCTTACTCATAAAAAAGAAAGAAAACTGATCTTATTTAACATTGATTCACTCTGCACTTGATGCAATGCAGAGAAAACCAGAGGCATATCCACCTCTGAAACCAGAAGGTTTTAAATATAACTGTGCTTTGTTTTTTTTTTTTCCATTCAAGGCATTATCTAAATCATTGCTCTACACCACTCACACAGCCATATTATTACCAGAACCCAGCTTTATTCTTGTCATCTCAAAGACAATCAAGGCTAAACCTTAGTCCTATGAAGTCAAGCTGAAGCTTCCCTTGCTGTCACCAGAGCACCAGAAATACACAGTGGATGGTTCACACTACGCACCAGAGATACTGATGCTAGGACAGGATGGACCCTTTTAGAGAGATAGATATCTCTTTCCATCAGCTGTGGAGAAAGACTGAGGAAGCCTTCCCCAGCTTTGATGCGTAACCAGATTGATACCAGTGTGACCAGGAAAGAGATCTGGCACTTGTCACAAAGGAGTGTCAGAGCACAGCAGTCATGCAGGACTGGCTGGTGGGAGGCCCAGGACAGCTGCTGGGCTACACTCCCTGGGGAAAGGACCAGCCCTACTGTGGCATTTACAGCTGTGACTTCCCAGAAACAGTGGTTGCTCAGCACAAGTCCATAAGAACTTCAGGGAATCTACAGAGGGAGGTGGGGTAGAACATACACTCAACAAAAAGGTGTGTGTGGTCCTTAAAAAACAACCCTTACACCTTGAGTTACATCCTTCCATGATTATCTAAAATTGTTTTACCATGTGTCCTCTTTACAATCTGGTTTCCCCTCCCAAATGCTAATATATAACTGAACCATGGACCATGATCCCCCCCTGATTCACTCTGCTTCTGACACCCAGTGCTTTTGGAGCACAGGTAATGGATGTCAGTGGTACCAACACAATCCTGCAGTTTCTTGCGTTGTTCCCTCCAAATAACCTTAATTCACATCATGTCAGTGAGGCCACTCCCTTACAGTAGGAGTCATTCATACAAATAAAGGTCACTTCCTTGACCCCAAATGCAAAAGAAGATGTCTGTAAGAGCAGCACAGCCATTCCAGCTGTCTGAGGCTGTGAGAGCCCTATGATTAGTTTATTAGAGGGCTGGAAAGTGCCTTGCATCAGTGCCAAGTTTCTCATATCTGACAATACATTATATAGAGTGTTTAGCTCTCTATATTTAAGAAAGAAGAGAAACCCAAGACACACTATTCACTCCAATTACTCACCAAGATGTGAGTAATCATCATCTCATAAACATAAAAACAAACAAAAATTGGAACACGTAATCTTCTGAGAACAAGCCATGGTTTGTTCATAAAGCTTTTGACTTGTCTGGCAAGTCCTTTCTGCATATTGACAGGCTGTAATTGCTGCCTCTTAGCTAAAGTCAACCTCCAGCCTGGTGCCTGACCTTGTGCCTGACCCCGTGCCTGACCCCCACTTTCATCTTTTATATTGACTTAAAATAAAATCTGGGCCTAACACATTTTGGCAAAGTACCACAACTTGATACAGTTTTGCTTTTGACAGGCTTCTCCTAACTCTGGCTACTTCTGTGGTTTCACTCACGGCAACTATCTGGTATCATCCAGGGATCAAAATGTGCAAGTGGTATGCTGGTAAAAATAAAAAAAATCCCCAAAAGCCTCCTTTATGCCAAAGGATATTCACCGCCTGCCCTTGAGCTGAGCTCTCCTCCCTGTGGATCTCACTGGGCTTGAGTCTGGAGGCAGAGATTGGCTCCAGGTCAGAGCACAGGCTGCCAGCCCCCAGCAAGGCTCAGGTCTGGCACAGACCCCAGCAGAGACCTCGGCAGCCGGCGTGACAGCTGGGGCTCGTGACAGAGGTGGAAAGGCTGGGGCTTCCAGAGCAACCACTACGGCAAAGCTGGCAGCTCTGAGGCTAAACAAGATTTGAAACAGATACTCTGGCCACTCTTTGCTCATAGGTTTGGAAACAGAAAGATCATCAATAAAATTTCTCAGCAAGAAAAGCCACAATGGAATCAACATTGCGATAGAGAGGAATGCAGGCCTTTGCAAAGATCCAGGATTTCTAAGTAACAAATTCCAGAAAAAATAAGGCAAAGCTGACTCTTACTTGGTTGCTGATGCTTTCTGAGCAGAAAGATTGAACTGGCTCCTTTGTGTCTTGCAAACATATCTGGCCCAAAAATCTCCCAGAGGGGAATGGGACACTCCTGCCCCTCTCTTCCCACTTTGAGTCCAAGACACTTACTAGCTTGAACCTACACAGGTAATTTTCTCTCCTCTCTCCCTCAAAGTAGTAGAAAAGAAATACATGTTGTGTTACCCAAGGTGCAGTTCATCCAAGTACAGTCATCTAAAGCCAAAGCATCTCTGTCACCTCAAGGCTTTTTCTGTAGCTGGCCAAGAGAAGCTGCCTTGGAAAGGGGCTCAACCGCACAACAAATTCCCACCAGACTAAGTGTGGCATTTTTCAGGTAACTTTTTTCCTACATGAGTGTAAGACAATTGTGAGGAGTGAAACGGTTGCCAAAATAATACTAAAATAAAAATGGTCTGCATCAGTTCAGGGTAATTGCCAGCTGCTGATGAGGTCAGGAACTTCTGTAGCAGTGAATAGGAGCTCTTTGGATTTCACAGTGGGGTCTGTGGTGGCGATGTGACAAAGCTACCAAGCTGTTTCTGTGTCAGAGGATTGCTCTCCTAGCCCTATTCCAGTGTGTTTGTGGCACTTCTATGCTGACAGGAGAGCATACACAAACTGTGTCTGGGATGGGAATCATCTGCTATAATTTGCTGTGTTTAAATGTTAGAAGGCAGCTGGCTTCAGCTCTTTCATGCCAAGCAAAGTGATGGAGAAGAGAGACAGAGGGGAAATGCACTACTTTAGATGTTTTTGCAGTCTCACTCCTCTGCTCCCTTGATCCTCATTAAATGTTTGCTCAATCCATCAGATTTATTCAACTATTGTTTTCCCAGCTCAGCTGTTTTGCAGGGACTCTGACAACAAAACCATTCCTGATGAACATCTGGGATCCCCAGCAGTGTACTGCATAAGAAAGAACAACATATAGTACAAAATAAAAGAACAAAAAATGCCAAAAGATGTGGCTTCGTCCAAACCATAGGCCACAAGATTCAGAACCTCTCTTTTCCATGGACACAAACAAAGAAGGAAGGCTAAAATGGTACCCTGAATAAGCACTACCATGCAGACTGCTTTGTAGAACACATACATTTTGAGATCCCATGTTCAGTTCTGGGCCCCTCACTGCAAGAAAGACATTGAGGGGCTGAAGCGTGTCCAGAGAAGGGCAACGGAGCTGGGGAAGGGTCTGGAGCACAAATCCTGTGAGGAGCAGCTGAGGGAGCTGGGGGGGTTTAGCCTGGAGAAAAGGAGGCTCAGGGGAGACCTTACTTGAAAGCAGGTGGTAGCAAGGTCGGGGTTGGTACCTCGCCCCAGGTAACAAGGGAAAAGATGAGAGGAATTGACCTTAAGTTGCACCAGGGGAGGTGTAAATTAGATATTAATATAAATTTCCTCACTGAAAGGGCTGTCAAGCACTGGAAAAAGGATGGCCAGGGAAGCAGTGGAGTCACCATCCCTGGAGGTATTTGAAAGACTTTTGTAAGTGACACTCAGGGACATGGTTAGTGGTGGACTTGGTAGTGCTGGGTGAACTGTTGGACTTGATGACATTAAAGGTATTTTCCAACCTAAATGATTCTGTGATTCCATGAATGGATGCTAAAGGCTCTCAAGCACAGGCTTCAGCTGTATATAGCCCAAGAACTACATGGAACTTGGATCTCCAGGGTGTCTTGTCCAACTACAGGTGAATAAGGGTCAATTAAAAAAGGACCAAGGAGAACCTGATCACTACATTTTTAAATTATGCTATTGCATTTTAATTAATCTGTCTCTAATAAGCGCATTTAAACTAAAAAGTAAAACAATTATGTCGATTAAAATATATAATATTAATATTGTTTTACTTACAGTGGATAACTGAAATAATACATGCTTGTTGTCAAAGGTCCAAAACAAGTTAAATACCTAAAGTGGTTTATTAGTAACATGTGAAATGGAAGACAGTGGTTAAGCACCTAGAATACAGAGTGCTGAAACCAATTCTGACAGCACTAGTCTCTTCTGCAAATACAGATAATGTATCTTTCTTGACAGTTTATTTAAGTATTTTTGGTTCACTGAATAATTCATTCCAGGAGTTGAGGAAATAAGAACCAAAACAAAAAGCTTCAGAGACAGCTTGCTTTCTAATTTCATCTTGTGAATAAAAGCACAGGGTAAGAGGATGAGCACCACAGTTCTGAAGCCTCAAATGCAGTTGTAAGAAATAAACACATCAATTAATTAATTACAATGTTCTTTTGTTTAATTAATTACTTTGTTATAAATTATAAAACTTGCAGAAAAAAATAGTGAAAGGCAAAATATATTTCACATGTATAAGGTAGTTCTGACTTTTAAACACTTTAGGAATGCTGCTTCCGAACATTATTCAGTAAATCCTCTATTTTGTTCTTGTGTAAGGTGGGACAATAATAATTATCCAGGAAGACCTGCTTTATTCCTTTTGGCTGTTTGTTTTACTATAATGTATAGATCCAGGATCTGAGAAGGATTAGCTCCTGCCAAGTGTAAGACAAGTCTGCAGACCCCATGCTCAACACACAACTGTACTACGCCCAACACCACAGCCCTGCTCTGTCATGCTTCCCCACCTTCCTTGCAGCCATGCAAGGAAAGTGATTGAGTTGGAACTTGGGGGACATGGCTGAAAATGTCATATACTTTAATTGACTAAAAAAGTAGTACTTAAATGAACTGGAAAAAGAAGCAGGAGGTGTTCAATACTGCCTCTTGCTCCCTTAGAAGCAGATTCAAACCTGTAAATGATCATTATAGCTAAGAGCAAAAAAAGAAGAAAATTAAGAAAGTTGATGTGAAGGAATCCCCTTTCAGAGATCATGCTGCTGAAGGATTTGCTTTCTGTTAAAATTCTTCAAGCTGTAAATTTAAAATATCGCATGTCCTTTATCACTCAGAAAACAAATTTGTGCTGCTTAATTGGTATCCAGAAGAAATGGAGGGAAAAAAGCTTCACCTGACACCCAGTTACATAGTCTTTTCTTAGCTCTGCTGTATTACTGCACAAAAGAGATAAAATACCATCACTGGGGAAGCTTTGAATGCTTCAGTGTAGCCAACAGCCTTCTGGGCGCTTGTCTTTGAACAGCCTCGCACCAGCTTCCTCTGAACGTTGTGCTGGAACTGAAGGGCTGGCAGACTCCAGGAGAGCCTGGCCACTATCTGCAGAGATTCAATTGCTGGAAAGACTCTAAACAGTTTTCTTCAAAGACGCCACTTCATTAAAACTGCAATATATAAATGAAGTTGGGTCATGTCAAACATTTTTTGGGCACAAGAAAAAGACCACTGTTGTGACAGGCAGAAAGTCTGCCTGAATTCCATGGTTTGGCACTAGAAAAATCCCAACCCTTTTCTGTACTGCAAGGAGAGAAACGGCAGCAAGAATTAGTTAGTGGTGGGTCACAAAAGCTCAAACAAGGCTGGCCTGCTTTATTCCACTAGCAGAAACCAGAAACTATTCAGGGACATACCTGTATAAACAACCTCTTTTAATGCTTCATGCCAAAAAAAGTAAAACAAGAGGTTTTACTTCACAGCATACGACTACAACACGACTTTGATATTCCTGAGTTGCTGGAGAGGAGAGGAATAGCTCCCACATGCCCCACCACTCTCCACACACTGAGCTGCCCAGCTCCATTCTGGGGGTCGGGAGGAGGACAAGGGGTTCATCGATTGACTCTAGCTCCCAGTGCAGAGACAGTCACAGCCACAAAACTGCGGCTCTTGGACAGTCCTGGCTCCTCCTGACTCCGCACACTGCCCCCACAGCACCTGGCAGTGCCATGTACCTCATACAGACCCGCTCAGTGCCCTTGGGAGCTCCAGCACTGCCATCGCTGCAGTGTTACCCCCGCAATGCAGGAGGTATGAACTCAAGCATCCTTAATTAATTCCCAAGTCCTCGGTGAGATAACAAGCTGCTGAAGCATCCTGGCTTCCCAAGGCAAAGCAGGAGTTAGCTGTGTTGTTTATCTTGTTGGCTTCTTTCAGGGTGGCCTTGTGTGTCTTGAGCACAAGGAGTTGCACAAACACAAACTACATTCCTGGGCCTTTGAGGCTGTTTCTGGTGGGAGTGTGAGCCACTCCTTGCCAACACCCAAGCTGCTCCGCCCAGCTGGGCTTGAAAAATCAGTTATCTCCCAAGGCTAAACTCTATCCTACAAGATCATCAGTTATCTCAACGAGTATCATCAACTTAAGGCAGAATTCAGTCTCCGAGGTAGGGAAAAAGTTACTGGGGGAGATGCCATGAGATAGCACCATAGATAATCAGTGCACCATACAAAAAAACACTACAAAGCAAGCCAGGCTGCAGCAGAGCAGTCTTACAGGACAGGTATTCCACATACAGGATTTACAGAAATGTTAGGAGTTCAAGAGGAATTACTCTAAAAAGCCACAGGATTTATTAGAAGGTGTTTAACTTTCTGTTAGCATTTTGACCTATCCCACATAAAATACAACAGGTATGCAGCTTTCGAGACCATGTTCCCAATATAACTTTTTTTTTTCTTACTTTCCATTAAAGGTTTCACGAGCTTTCAGCAAGCATTTTATTCCTACAGAATTTATCTGAGATTCTTGTCTGTTAGTCCAGTGGTGGTCCAAAAGCACTTGAAAGGTCTAAGGATGACATTTTCCCCTCCACTGTTAGATCTCTGCAAAAGGTGACGCATTCTCCACAAACAGCTGGCTAGCTGCCCAGCACAGGAAAGAGATGAAGCACCTGCCACCTTCCCTCCTATTTCTGTAAGGTGGAGAGAAAGGGAAATCTTCTAACCTGAAGAACATGAGATGAGCTGCATAGACATGCTATTGTGGGTGGCTGCTGTGGGAAGATGTGGGAAGGTCTCCAATGAAAAAGCAAGAGGAATCAGGAAAAGTGCTGTCCTCAGACAAAAGGGAATTCCACCTAAAAAGGGAACCGTACAAAAAGACCTTGAAAATTTGAATTTAGTGCTTTTGAGCATTTCAAGGCAATGCTGGCAGACCTGAGAAGGTGCTGTATTGCAGAGCTGATGCTGCTGCACTTCAGTGTCTACATCCTCCCAGAGGGACCCATTACTGCACAATGATCTGCACCAGCTCTGCAGGAAGCACCACAGGCACAGTGGGTTTAGGAGAGAATGCAGCCTCCTCCCTGCTCCTTTCTCTTGTGAAAGCTAAGAAACCAGTCTGGCATTCAAACGCAATACCAA
The DNA here is from genome assembly GCA_013399225.1 of Rhipidura dahli. Classification (NCBI taxonomy): domain Eukaryota; kingdom Metazoa; phylum Chordata; class Aves; order Passeriformes; family Rhipiduridae; genus Rhipidura; species Rhipidura dahli. The sequence goes on along the minus strand of VXAC01000331.1, from coordinate 93,408 downwards.
ACACACACCCTTACCCCATCCCCCAGCTTGGTATTGAAAAGAAATAATAGAAACCACTCAGATCTCAATGGATATTAATCCTCACCTTGTATACTATTGCTATTCACTGTTTAAACTACAATTGGTTGTGTATTACAAATACTTTATATGTGACTTTAAGTTTCTCTTTTTTAATTATCAGGAATAAGTGTGTTTAGGAGGTTTAGCTAAAACTAACTCAAATAACTGCCTGGTGGTTTTAAGAATTAAATGATTATCAATTCCTAGGTGGAAAATGGGACAGCATGTTTGCAACACAGAAGGTGTGGGGAAGGTCAGACACTTCACTGAATATAACTTCAGTCACTTTCCAGGAAGTCGGCAAAAGTGCCACTGACACCTTTTTCTGCCAAAAGAAAGCAGGCCAAGAAATGATTGGGTTGAACTTAAAATGAAAAGGATATTCCTTTGCTTTCCTATAGCCAAGGAATGTCACATAAAGAGGCCAATCACTCCAGTCCTGCACAATTTGGCACAGGAGAAGAGGCCAAAGGATGGCCACCACGTGTCCATGCACAGCCAGGTGCCCTGAGCCACACTCTCCAAAAGCTCTTACCATCTGCACAGGGACAGGATGAAAGTTGCATCACAGTGAGGAAAATGGATATTGTGGAATACAAGCAGAACATTTACAGACAGCAAAATCAAATAGCTTCCATGCAGCATATAATTACCTTGTGGAGCTCACTGTTACAGGATATGGAAAAGGTTAACTATTTAAATGAGTTTAAAAAGTATTAGACATTTGTAGAGGATGGTTTCATCACAAGCTGTAAAATATGATGGTTTGGATGCAAACCATGGCTCAGCAAGTCTCCATAGTGCTATTGATTACTTAAAGTTGGGAGAGTATAGCAGAGAAAATGTCTCCAGCTTTCCTCCGATTTTATATTCCTTGGCTCGACCCTGTGTTATTGCAGTCTTTGCACAACTGAAAACAGCCTTTCTGCGTGCAAGAGGCTACACCAAGAAAGCCAGAAACTACTTTGTATTAGGCACTGAATGTCTTTATGGCCCTGGGCAAGGCATGTAACCTCTGCTCTTGTTCTGGAGTCACCAACTTGCAAGTAGTTTGTCGATAACTAATTACCTAATGTTTATATGTCTTAAACACAAAATAGAATTACAGAATCATTGAGATCTGAAAAGAGATTTAAGATCATCAAGTTCACCCATTAACCCATCACTGCCAAGTTCACCACTAAACCATGTCCCTAAGCACCATGTCTTTCAAACACCTCCTGGGGTGGTGACTCCACCACTTCCCTGGAGAGCTTGTATTTCCCCCTGTATTTGGTAGATGACAGAGATTCTCCTTGACCCTTTCTTCTGCTGCTGATGTATTTGAAAACATATTTTTGGTCATCTTTTATGGCACTAGCCTGTCTTCGTTCTAGTTGAGCTTTGACCCTTTTTATTGTCTCCCTGTATAACCTCAGGATACCCTTGTAGTCTTCTTGAGTTGCCTTCCCCATCTCCCAAAGGTCACAAACTCTCCTGTTCTTCCTAGGTTCCATCCAAATCTCTCAATTCAGCCATCCAATTCTCTCCATTCCCTGCTGGCTCATTTTTTGATACATGGGGACAACCTGCCCCTGTACCTTTAACATTTCCTTTTCAAAGCATATCCAGCCTTCCTAGACTCCTCTACCCTTCAGGACTCAGTCCCAAGGACTCTTGTCAACCGGGCTCCTAAAATGGATCAAAGTCTGCCCTCTGAAGTCCAAGTTCTGCTGGAACTAAAAACTGTCACTGCATGACTGCTGTGCCTAGGATGGCCTCCAGCCACCACATCACACACAAGTCCTTCTCTGCTCACGAACACCAGCTCCAGGGGGGCACCTTCCCTAGTCAGCTCCCTCACCAGCTGTGTAGGGAAGGTCTCTTCCCCAGACTCCAGGAACATCCTGAACTGTTTCCTCTCTGCTGTGTTGTACTTCCAGCAGACATCTGGCAAGTTGAAATTCCCCACAAGAACAAGGGCTAGTTATTGTGAAACTTCTCCCAGCTGCTTACAGAATATTTCATGTGCTTCTTCATCATGGTTGGGTGTCCTCTCACCACAGACTCCCACCAGAGCAGCTTCCCTGTTGACCTTCCTCCAGTTCTTACCCATAAATACTCAACCCCATGGTCACCATCGTTAAGCTCCAGACAGTCGAGACACTCCCCAACATACAGGGCTACCCCACCACCTCTCATTCCTTGCCTACCCCTTCTAAGAGTTGGTAGCTGTGCATTGCAGCATGCCAGTTGTCATCCTGCATTTCTGTGATGGCAGCAATGTCACAGTTTTCCTGCTGCACCATGGCTTCCATTTCCTCCTGCTTGTTACCCATGGTGTGTGCATTTGTGTAGATTCACTTCATGGGCTGCTGATCCCACAGCATTTCTTGGGGGAGAAGTCCTAATTCCAACATGACCATTCTCAGGCGCATCATCAACCCTTGCATCCTTACTGCTGATTGGATCTCCATCCCCAACTTCCTCTGAGACAGCTGACAGAAGAACTCTGCTAGCACACCATCTCTCACGTATTGGTGTGATGCCCCCAGGCTTTATGTATTGTGACTCTGGTTTTAATCCTTTCCCCCTTTAAAACTAGTCAAAGGTCACCCAACGAGCCTTGATAACATCTGTGCAGAGATCTTACATATCATAATCTACATATCATCTGTTAATCACACTTAACAAACCTCAAAGAAAAATATGTATTAAAAATCCATTTTCTTTAGGAACATGTACAAAGAAGTAGCTGTTACAGCTTCTAGCACAGCAACCTGGCATTTAAAAAAGAAAATCATCAGTTTATTAAAATACCAGATTAAAGCCATACAGCCTTGAGGGGGAGATGCAGATGACATAGCCACTTCTACTCAATTTTAACACCGTACTAGCTTCAAAGTCACAATACTAAGTCTACATGGATACATACCAGGTGTAAGAAACTTGCAGAGATGAGATATCACAAAAGCAGTTATCCTCCAGACTGATCTCATCTCAGAGACTATAGAACACAGATGTGACTATGCCATGGTCTGCTGCAGGGGCAACTCATGGAAACCACTGCATGATCTTTCAAATCACTTAAATCTGGATACCCATAAGAGTACAGGTGTAGTGCCATAAAACTGAAGGTGAAATAACTACAAGGCATTTGCCCAGTTCCTTGGGAAAGCTTCCCCAGCTATCCTGAGCTCTGTACATATGCTGATGGCAAAACATAATCAAGGTAGTCCAACATCATACTGGGTATACACAAATGCAGACTCTGCAGTCAAGGAGCTTATTAGGTGGGATTAAGCCATCTAAGGCTTCCTATCCAGTCAAATGCAATGCTTAGGTTTCTTCCATAGTCAGGAGACCTGGAATGTCCAAGCTGACAGATCCAAAGCTTACATTTCGTGTGTAATAATAAATATCCAGTTCTGGACACGAGATTTTCTGGGTATCAGATATGAACTATATTTGTACCTCCATCCTTCACTCAGGTTGTCTGCTGTTCTAATTGAATAAAGTAATAAAACTATCACTGTGCTATGTAAAAAGCCTTAATGTGGCTGCCAGAGCAAATTAAGAGACAAAAGGACCAGTAGTTTATCACATCATTTATTGCTGAGAAAAACAGTGTGTTCAAGCCATTATCTCTTATTATGCTACAAGTTATAGCAGGAAATCAATAAGGGTAAGAAAGAGAAATGTCCACATTCATCCCCAATGCACAGCAATCTCCTCTCCTTTATGCAAAAACACAAGGAGAGAACTGAATGACTGCAGTGTTACTGAATGATGTCAAAAGGCACAGTTGTTACTCACAGGAAAGTGTTGCCACTGCAGCCATTTAGTGAACCTTGAGTATTTCAAAATCAGTGAATTTTCTAGCAGACAAATATCACACTGTAGCAAACGGGGTGCAGAAGCCTGTCATCTGCCCAGCAGAGCTCTCCCCAGCCCTGACGCTGACTGCAGCTGGCACCTCAAGATGCTGACAGTCAGGTCTAACACCCATCTTCTGTGCGAGTGCCCAGAAAGCAGCTTCCCTCTCCTCCTGCTGCTTTTCTCTCACCAAGCCCAGCTATGGCACAGGCTGTTCTTCCCTCCCCAGCTCATTGCTTCCTGACCTTCAGGACCTTTTGCTGAACGTTGCTGCTTGCTATTATCATAGGTATACTTAGAAAGAAATACACATGTATTACAGAACAGTAGTAGACCAGCAAGTAACAGACCTCTGAATGAAAGGTCAGTTCACTCTCCTTGGGGGAAAAAAACCTACATTAAGAATTACTTTTATGCAACTATCTTGTATCCATTTTGGTTGTAGTGTGGCTCTCCTGAGGATGTGAAGGAAAGAGAAATGTAAGCAGTGAGGTCACTCATGATCACACCTACTGGAGTACATTCCACTCTGCAACTTCTGCTACCACTCACATTAACCCACTTTTGCTGCATGATTTTCTCCAGCCTATGCTGTGCAAGAGTTAAGTCACCAGAGTTTCTTCTGCTAAATTACAAGGAAAGATTAAACCTAAGATATTAAAATTACTGGGGGTGAGGGTAAGGGGGAAGATGGACTCTCAGTACATATTCTTGATTTCCATTTCTTTTTCATTTGTTGTGCATCCTCTATTCTCCGTCTTTTCACAAAAATTTTTATCATATATCAAATATATTAACTTCTCTCTAGCGACAAGACACAAACAAAGAAATTGGCAGATTATCATAGCTTTCAGTTTTTCCAGCCATTTTTGGTCCCAGTTGTGTAATATCTTGCATGTGGTACAAGCTCTTCAGAGCAACACATGCTCTAGCCTATTCATTTACAAAGAGATAGAAATGAGGTTGAAAAAATAATGTAAACCAGTATATTTTCCCCAGGGAATAGGGCAAATAAAGTAAGGAAAAGAAGGAAGAAGACAGGTCATAGATCAAAGAAATGCCCTAACCAAAGTTTTTAATTGAATGGAAATTCAGTAACAGCTAGCGTGCTTTGAAATGCTAATAGTGGGATGCAGCCTTCTGTTGCACAAAACCAGTCCCACAGGACAGTCAGAAGGTTAGACCAAAAAAAAAAAAAAAAAAAGGAAAGAAGAGGGGATTAGTATCACCTTGCCTTAACATCAGTCTGAAGTGGGGTAAAGACTTCTCAGGATGAGCCCATCATCGTTCACTGCCTTCAGACAGAACCCAGATGACGTGCTTCACATACATACTGCTTAAATCACTGAGTGAGATGAATTCAAAAGTGTCACCAACTCTGCCCCATTTCAATGGGACATTCTCCAGTGAAGAAAAAAAATCTTTAAGGCAGCTTCAGGGAACATCTCTGCACATATGTGACTTTGAACCCACTGCAAGTCTGTGTTCTACTGCATCTCCCTGTAAACAAGATGATATCACTTTCTATTTTTATCCTCTCTGGCAAACTATTTCATCAGCATTTCTCCTGCAGTCACTAACTGACAACACATGTTACCATTTTTCAGCACAATATTTAAAACTATATACCGAGAGATCTCTGCCAAAGTTTCACTGTCTCATTGGCACGTTAGGTAATGCTGGAAATATTCTCCAACCAGAAAGCTTGCCACTTCCACAATCTACTCTTTTTTTTTTTTTTTTTTTCTGGAAAACTACTTGTTATTCACTCTTTCTTGGCTCTGAAAGACTCTCAAACTTTCTGGAATATTATCTTGATCTTTGAAAGCTTCATTACAACAAATAATAGATTAATATAATTTCCAGTTAAATTCACAATGTCCTTTTTCCATAATGACATCCTAAAACATAATCCCTTGCTTCTGTTAAGCAAGAGGTAACAGCTCAGACTAGCTATGTGTGGGGCTAACAAAATATCATGAAGCTACACCAAATCTGAAGGATCACCACACTGGAGACAGTGGCTGCATTCAGATATTTCCCAAACAAAACTTAAACATCTCTCTTCATGATAGGAAAGGAAAAAAAAAGTTTTTACATATAAGATCATGTCCTCCAGATCCCACAACTTAAATAACTGCATGTGTCACTGTCTCACAGCTTCAGGCTTCTGGGGACTGATAAGCATGAATTGTAAGGGTCCACACTTTCAAAATTTTATGTGAGACTTTCTTCAGCAGTAAGGAGGACAGAGGGGAGCAGACATCAGAGGGAACCCAATACGCTGTAACAGGTAGAAGACAGGAGACAGAGGTCCCCTTTCATCAGCTGGAAAATAGCTAATTCCAGAGTTCTCCCATATGGAAAGGAACAGACCCAACATAATGGGGGAAAAAATTCTGTTCGTAAAAACAACAACCTTCATGAAGAATCCAGGATATAAAGCAAGTTATGTATTTTTGGCAAAGCAGCTGTGTTATGACCATGCTTTTCACTGGTAAGCTGCTCTGAGTCTGGAAACCATCCTCACACATACCTCACGTAAGCATAGCAAGGCTATTTGACTTCATGTCACATCTTACTTTAAAGTTTAGTAATAAAGTTTAAAGTCATCTTGAAAAATCTGAATTCTAGTCAGTTTCTTAAGTGACAAAACTGTGTAAAACTGACATAAAGAACAAGTTATTTTATTGCTTTAAAATGCTGGGACTAGTCTCTCACAATAAAGCAAATTCACAGACTGAAAATTTTCTTAGCCAGTACACATCTTCTATTTTCATTACCATTATCACAAATACTTATATTTGAGGCACAGCAAGCTGCTACAGTTCAGACAAGCCTAGACAAATTCAGACTGAAAATGAGATTAAATTAACTCCAAACCAGTGGAATAACTTAACAATGGAATCTAGCAAGTTTAAATGTTTTAAAATGGGATTTGTAACTAATGAAACAAAAATTTCCTTTAAACCTATTCAGAAAGATGTCATTGCAATGAAGTAATCATTTGGTGAAATACTGTACTCTGTTTAATGAAGAATTCCAGAATCAATCTAGTGGTTTTTTCTGGTCTATAACTTGCTAACCAGTTCTGAAAGAACTCCTCTTGTAGAATAACTACCCTGGGATAAAACTCCCTGCATTTATAACAATAATGTGAGCCAACCACAATGGCATTGTTTGAAAGGCCACTGTCAGCATTACAACTGTAATGCATCAGGCCGCTCCTTTGTAGTACCCTAGTTCCGCTGAAATCATTCAAGCTACAGTAGCATGAAACAAGAAAAAGGTCTCAAAGACTCAAAAAGACATAGGCTTTGTTTAGAAATCAAAGAGATGGTGAGATCAGTCTTTCAATTTAACATCCACATGGTGGTCAGCAAACACAATGGGAATAATGTAAATACAAAGATGGAGTGGAAAGAGATTTCAGTGTAAGAGAAAGATCCCTCAAAGTCTTTCTACCCCAAAAAAGTATTCAATTATCTTTTTTGTACTGTTTATGTTAGCCTCATTCATTCTTAAAATACAGTCTTCCTCTCAACAGAAAAAAACCCCCACCAACTAATAATACCAAATATATTAGTGCAAATACTGGTAACATTTCACCTAGCAGTAACGTGAAACTTTTGCTGAAAGCCCCCCTTGTTCTAGCTGCTGGCACATAGCAGCACTGTGATCTCATCAGGATGAGGATTTGACAGTGCATGTCAGAAGGAGATTTTCACCTTTAGCCACTGGTTCACGTAACTTCTGCAACCAGCCCTTTGTTTACAATGTACACACATGGGTACAAAGAAGCTTAATGCTACTGAAGTCAATGGGATGAAGTATGTGCTTGAGTGTTAACTTGATTCAGGGCCAAAAAATAAGGCTCTTGAAAGCAAGACGTTCAAAAAATGGGTGTTGAAAGTTGGGACTCACTCTGATGGAGAATTCTAAGTATTTAACACACAGCAAATCATAAGAGTCAAATGCCCTTGCTCACTTTCTTCCTTAAGCGAACAGAAAATCCCAGAGGTGCAAAGCTTCAGAGCTCTAACACTTAACCACCTCAATGAGCTGTGTATGTCTGGTATTTCAAGAGTATCAACAATATCTCCACTTTCCACAAAGAACACTGATAAACAAACAGAGCTAGTCCAGGTAGGAGACTGGCCTTCAAACTGTTTACACAACAGTCCTATATACTTCTTTGTCAAACAAATCTTACTATTCTTAAGTATGTGAGATGTGCACTTGGTGAGCTATAATTTAATAATTATACTTTGATTGAAGCATGAACAATAGCATTCAATATCCAAAGGGATCCTGTACAAGGCAGCACATTCACAGGCAGAATTTCAGAGCTGGCTTGCCACCCATGGAAGCACACTAAGTCTCCATGCCTCCTTGTCAATACCCACTGCTGGATTTTTAACCTTCAAGCCAATTGGAACCAAGGTGAGGTAGGAAGAGAGGCTGCAAGGTACAGTATTTCTTCAAGTCAAGAGAAAACAGGACACCAGCTAGAAAAGGGACTCTGCTAATGATGCTGGCTCAGGAAAAGGCTGCACAATTGGAGGACCCTTACCAGGTATCAGGGAATCCACATTAGCTCTCATCATAAAGGCTGAAAACCCTAAAGAAACCAATGTTTATTGGTCCACTGCTCATAAAACTACTTATTGTCATTCAGGAAAGCATTTTATTAGCTTATCACCCAAAACCTAATTCATCTGTCATCTCTGGAAGTCTCCAACCACTCTCAATATGCTGTCCACTGCTTTAACAGCAGTACAGCCCTCGTGTGCTAAACTGGAGACCAGTGTGCTAATTCTGCATTCCAGGAGTAGGAAACAAAACAACATGGAACATCTTCCTATAGCAAGGGTCAGTTTATCAGTACACAACATGATCATTTTCTATAAATACACCACAGTGTTAATTTCAAAGAAAGAGGAACACCCAACACGGAGGGAAGAGTTCATCTGGGAGCAAACAGACGTAAGCTTGGCACATCCAGATCATGGTCAGAATGGCAGGAAGGTTGCTAAGCAGCTTTGTTACAGCCCCCAAGCAGTACCAGTAGTAGCAAAGAATGTACTATTTTTAAGATGAAGTTCACTTGACCTGTATACAGAGACTTGGACTGAGGCAACCCTTTCAACTGCAGGGCAAGCCAAAAAAGGACAAAGGGGAAGTACTGTCACGAATGAAGTATGTGAATTTTAGCAAAGGATTTAATAGAAAGTGTGAAGAGCAGGAAATTACCTTAGGAATATTGCCTAGCAGGAAGACAGATGCAGCTTTGGTAACAGGCAAAGCCCCAGACCCCAGAAAAATTAGCTTAATACAGCATAAAAAAAAAGGCCATGAGAAGAGAAAGACAATCTGCAGGTAGCATGAGGCAGTACTTAGCCCAGCTGAGGGCTACAAAGTGGAATGCACTGCACAGGAAAAAGAAGGACACAAATATTTCAGTCAAAGAATGGGAAAGTGCAATCAAGACGAGAAGACCCTGGGCATAAGGCAAAACAAGTCTCTGAAAGCGGACTATAGCTTAGAGTAGAGAGACCACAGACTGGCAAAACTTAAAGGACACCAAGTATTCTACTCCCCAGGATTGAAAATATTTAAATTTGTGGCTATATCTGAGCCACAAGTCTCAGCATTTTCAAGACCAAGCCAGAAAGGAGGAGGAAAAAGCCATCTAACAGTTGTGAACCTCATGAAGATGTAAAGTGAAAAGATGGAGAGCTGCAGGAAGAGAAAGGAGGACTTCAGCTTTACTTTTAATGCATGTTGAAAGCCTCCAATATGCAGACTAAAATTTAGATATAAAACGCTCTTATTCTCTTCAGTTCCTTCATTCTGAACCAGCCTTTCCCCTAGGGGACAGCTATTCAGTCCAAGAGAGGACTGATGCTGAGATCCTTTGGTTCTGATCACTTCCAAGTGAGTTTTTTCAGTATGTCAACAGATAATAACCAGAGGAGAGGAAAACCAGCCACAGCTTGTCCAAACCATTATCTCCAACATATTACACATATCTGCCTTTGCTTTTCTGTTTAATCTAAGCTCAATAATAGAAGCCAAGAAGGAACTCTGCTGAAACAGGTCAAATCAGTCATTCAGTCCGGTATCTCTCTTCTGATAGCGCTTGTGCCAAGTTCCTCAAAGGGCAACTTAAAACAACAATAGGCATAAGCAATTCTGTAATATTAGATAACAAAGGAAAATATCTTTTGGTTCATAGCCTTTTTTTTTTTTAATCCTATTCGGATTCCTAGCCCTATAAACATTCGGTTAATTTAATGACAGTTTCTATTCAATTTCATTCAGGGTCAAGCACTGAACTTTGGAAACAAAGATAGTAATGGCATTATCTTTCAGGGCATATGGTCAAGTCCAGAAGTGTCTTAGCATTGCTCAAAACATATTAAACCATTTGTCTCACATTAGATGCAATCAAATACCCTTTAGAAATATTCTGAATCAAGCCTTCTACCACATGAACTTTTGCAAGTGAATTTATTGAGTAAATAAATCCTTATGAGACCTCTATAGAAATACTGTTTTTCATTTAAATTGGGTTCCATCACACTCGCAAAGAGGGTCAAAGAAAGAATCCCATCTTAGCTTTTCTGTACTGTGCCATTCATACATCCTCTCACTTCTGCATTTCTATTTATTAGCTCTTTTATTATTATATATATGGGTTGGGTTGGTTTTTTTTTTTGGTGCAGTTCATTTAACGAAATAAAAGATGTCTCACAGCAATAAGACAAAAAAGCAATACTTACAGTCCCCACTGGATGTTTCTGTGTATCAGCTTTTCAAGCTTAACTTTGAGAAGACAACTAGTTAATAGTTATACCATTTAAAGGACAAATTATTTGTGGAGACAAACATCCAACTTGCAAATAGTTTTTTTTCAACATGAGTAGTTGAAAGAAAATAATGTAAAGCCTGGGCAAAAACTGGATGGGTCTTTTCTTGAAAAGACAGAAATGGGGCATGCTGAGTTATGAAGTTTTAGTTGTGTTGTGAATTTAGTATGTGTGAACCAGAAACAGTACCTGTATGGTCAGAAAATACTAACATTTCTAGCTGAAATTATTTTGGTTTCAGAGCCACTGCACAATGCTAAATAAACCTTATAGACTCATGGTGTTCCTAACATGATACAAATCTCAGTCTAATATCCAAAATGTGATTTACCTCTCTACTACTTCTCCCATGCAAACTCTCATTTATAATATTATGTTCTACTTTCAGATAGGAATTATACATTAACCACCTTTACTGGCAAGTTTAGATATACAACCTTATGTTCATTCTTAATGGAACAGAACCTCTCCAGACTCTTGCTTTCATTAATTTCTTTTGACTATTACCATTTTAAAGAGACATCAATTTTCTCTTCTTGAAAAAGAAGAGAAATTCCCTACTTTCTATGACTCCGAATTTCTTCCTTTATGAGTTTATATTATAGTATCTGAAATACTCATAGCTCTCTGAGAAATAAAAATATGACTGTATGGGGATTTCTGAAAGCTCCCAGTAGTGTTCCCATTGAAGTCACTGCTAGTTTATTCCACACTCCTGTGAGATGAGAGCTTAGGCAGCACTGAGGCCTGATTTCATGCTGTAATGTTTCCATAAATGGACTTCTAGGTATACACAAAATCTATTTTTTAATCCTTAAGCACTCAATAACATCACCAGTGTGGATTTGCTCTACGTCTATATTCCCATTTGTGAGTTTCCCTAATAACTGTTGAACCTGTTGGCTAAATTGAGGATAAAGCCTCAAAGGTATTTCAGTTCTGTAAGCTTTCTGAACACTAGCATGAAAACAGAGAGAAGAGAGACTGTACTAATGTCTCCCAGGGAGCTGGGAAGAGCCTCATCCTCACTGTTCAGCAGTCAGTCCAGGGGGAGAACATTACACTATGCCTTAACACTGGGAAAAGATTAGAATGCAGCTCACATTCAAAGAATCACAGAATCAGAGAATCACAGAATTAACTGAGTTGGAAGGGACCTACCAGGATCAAGGAGGCCAACTCCCAGCCCTGCACAGACCATCCCCAAGAGTCACAGCATGTGCCTGAGAGAATTGTCCACACATTTCTTGAACTCTGTCAGGCAGCCTACCAATGAGGTACAAAGCCTTAAGGCTGCAACACTTCCACTGTACAAAGAACTACATTTGGTTTCAATGAAATACCTTAAATAATGTTTAAGCCTTAACCCAGTAAGATTTTAGATATTTTATATCTGCATTTAGGTACATTTATTTTAAGCAAGAAAATGATCAAAAAATCTAAATATATTTGGGATTATTTATTTTTTCTTTGCTTTTGCATCTTCTGATCAACAAGGGAAAACAGTATCTCACAACATGTGAGCAGTAGATAGCTACCAAATATCTCCCACTAAACAGCCTGAGGTGCATGAACACATGAAGGAGTCAATGACTACATGCACTACAGCTGCTCCAGACAGGAGATCTGCAGATACAGATCTTTCAGCCAGCATTATGCCCGAGTGGGTTTGGCCTGGATGAGTGAGAAGGAAAGGGAAAAGAGCTAGTTGAGCACTGAGACAAACACAACTGAAAAGATTCAGAACGTAGAGAGCTACTAGGCTCAAAAATGTGAATCCATGTCTGCTGCACTTGCACATTCATGCAACCAGCCCACACCCAAAGTATCTTCCTACGAATGTTACCACAAGATTTGATGTTCTTTGTAGTACTCAATGAATCCCTTTTCCCTTCAGTACTTGCAACTCTGCAGCAACTCCTGGCTCAACTTTTGTGACTATGCACCTTCAACCAGGTGTTGCCAAGAGCCACTTCCTTACAAGCAATGATTTCAGACCCTGACAAAAACCTCTGACGAATTCATTCTCCATGAGTCAGACACTAATGCCCTAATGAGGTCTAAACCAGCTGGCAGGGGTGAGATGTATTAATCTCAGTTGACCTTTGTACACATAAAAAATTGCTAACCTAAGATCTTGTCAAGCATATGCTGGACTAAGTCTATTTAATAACTGCCTGGGATCCTGGAGGGAAAAAAAAAAAAAACAAGAAAAAATAAAAAAAAAGCCAAATCTAATCCTAAATCTGCTCTTATTCCAACAGTAGTGTCAACCCTCCACATTTTATCCCAAAAGCAGTGGTAGTGAACGTTTATTCTTGAAGCTCACATTTCCCAGAGTAATGGACTGTTATGACTTGCTAGTCAGAAATAACGAGTATAACACCATTGGTCATCACTCAAAAGAAATCTTTAATCTTATCCTAAAGAGGCAGCGTTTCGAAGAGATTAAGAAGAGCCAAACCACATTTCTCAGACAGTAATAAAAACTGGAATATTTTTAGGTACTTTTGTGAGCTTGCTGTGCTAGTGACCTACTTGCCCTAGACTTGCTCTGTGTTGAGTGCACAAAGACACACACAGAAGGTAATTCATCCCTCCTGAAGGTGGACATCTAAAACAAATGGGATGAGCAGTTCTCCGCAGGTGTCCTTCTCTCCCCCTCAATTATAAGGGCAGCTTTAGCAAGATGCCCCATTTTTCAAACCACCAAAGTCTTTTGAAAATAACTTTTTTTCTCTACCAGTTGCATTTCAGCCTTATTTAAAGGGTAAGGCAGACTGAATCTAAATGTAAATGTATATGAATACCTAAAGCACAAAGCAAACCAACACATACATACAGATGGCTGTATATACATATACACACACACTTGTCAAAGGCCTGCAGCCAGGACCTGAAATAAAGTGACTGACTTCATGACATAATTTCTGATCTACCATGGAGCTGGGCAGATGGACTGAAACACATCTGAGATTTCAGCTGGGTTCTAAGGGAACTGGTAGGAAACACATGGTTATATCTTTAATTTTATTCTCAGTTTTCATTTTTACTTTTCAAGATCTCTTGTTTTAAAAGAATATGTAAAGACACCACCATCAAGAACAAACTGTCTGCAATTAAATATAACCTAGCATAAGATCAAGTAAATCTGCTCCCCAGGAAGATGAGCTATGTTTAATAATATTTAGAGCTATTTTGTCTCATCATATATGTACTGTGCAGCCTGAATTTTATGATTTTTAAGATGTCAGAGAATATATTCATAATAATGAAAGTTGTTTTGACTATGGTTGGCATCAAGCCTCATTTAGACAGAAATCAGAATTCAATTAAAATGAATATATAAATATATCCCAGCATTTTAAATAGTTCCTAGTTTAGAAGAATTACCTAATTGTGTTGAAAGTATCAGAAAAAGAAGTACCATAACATGTTTGACTTAGTAAACAAAGAAAATCTACCTATTAATCAGCTCCCATAGCTCCTATTCACACAATAGCAGCCGTATTTCTGAAATGATTCATGGGCCCCAAAATAAAATGAAAATTTAAATCTTTTTGAAAGCATCTGTACAGGTGTGCTTCTGTTTCTATTTTGGATGTTTTTCTCTGAAGTTCTGACTTCATACATTTGTTGTTTACTTATGCACTAGATGAGAAAACCAGTTGTTCTGTTTGTGTTCTGTTTGGTTTGGGGACTTTCATAAGCCCAACTGACTTCTCAATTTTGAATGAACTGAACAGAATGAAAAATGAGTATTCACTCTACAAGTGTCAAGTAAATTAAAACCAGGAGTAATGAAGGCAAAATTTCTGTAGACTAGCAATTGAAGACTGCAGATTTTGAAAAAAAAAAAAAATACCAACACCATTATTCAATCTACTGTAAATGTGGTCCATACTGGTATTTAATGAATTGCATCCTACTGTGCTATGGTTGCAAAACTTGAGCTGACCTCAAGAGATAAAGATAGTTCTTCAATTCCCTATATAATTAAGAAAACAGCAATATTTCAAGTAGAATTTGACAGATCTCAATGAAAGCATTTTGCAGCTATCCAATACTGTGTCTTGCATTTTGCAAAGTATTACATTTTGCTCACATCTTCAAATAAGCTGCCACGATTTCAAATGGGTTTCTTTTTCAAACTAGATAGCATGCATTTTTTATTAAGAATGTTTTTATTACACAATTGAGCCCTATGTTAAAGAAAAATATATTTACATTTAATCACAAAGAAAAGTTTGCAGATTTTATGGAGATTTGTGCAGAATAGTCTCCAGAGTGTAGCAGCACCACCAGCGATCGGTTTGCAATGCAACAGATGTAAACAATACAGAAAAAGTAAACAGACCTTCACAAAGCTACTAATTTCATCAAGATCATATTGTATCAATTCTTCAAAACATCATAGGATTTGAAATATTTTAATTGAAATATAAACCAATATTATATCTAAGAATAACACATTTATTACTGTAATATGAAAGTTTTATATCCACATAACTTCAAAACTGTAGAAGCAAAAAA
This sequence comes from Rhipidura dahli, assembly GCA_013399225.1. Taxonomy (NCBI): domain Eukaryota; kingdom Metazoa; phylum Chordata; class Aves; order Passeriformes; family Rhipiduridae; genus Rhipidura; species Rhipidura dahli. Next base: position 78,088 of record VXAC01000331.1, on the reverse strand, counting down.
GCATGACCTCCTTTTCAATGTCTATTAGAACAGTAAAATGTCCTGCATAGATTTTAAACAGGAGGTTGTAGGGTTAACAAAAATGTACCATTTTGACACCTGAATTCAGACTTAGGTCCCAGCTCCTGAGAGATCAGCATCAGCTTAAATCCATGCATACTACCAGAAATTGTGAAATGAAATGAATCTATAAAACTTTGCAGTTATTTGAAAGAAATCCTAACTAAATGTGACATATAAACTTTCCCACTGGCTGATAATGTCACTTGGTCCATAGCAGAAATTCTTTGCAAAACAGAGGCAAACAGGAAAGGATTATTCTGAAATTTTTCCGGCAGGAAGAGCCAAAGGAAAAAAACTGCAAATATTACAGCAGAGACTGCATATTATCTTTGTAATGCTCTATGGAAACAGGTATTTGCACTAGAATCAAGCAAGACTGCATGGTGTTTGATTATCTTTCCAGAGACGGGCTACCTGCTACGCACACAGGCACAGGAACCACTGCTCTTAGGCAAACAGGATGTGGGAGAAGGTGGCAGAATTTGGTTAAGGTCTTAAAACTAGATCCTTGAGAGCACTAGAAACCAGAGAACTCCAGAGAATCCCTAAGACTTCCACTTAACACCCCCAGCAGTGGCATGATGAATGCAAGCTTGAGTCATGTTGCAGCAGTGGATTTCTTTAGGAGGAGCTGTCTGAGGTATTCATTTTTCATTTTAGAAATTACCAGAATAACCATAGGGACAGAGACAGTAACCACTGAAGGACAATACAGATGGTAAAAGAGCAACTCATAATTTATATACTTAAAATTAGTCAGTATCAGCTGCTGCCCCAGTATTGACTGAGTGATCCTGATGGGTTTATGAGACACAATACTAGATACTGTTATTCCTCAGCCAAATGTTTCTTTGCTTACAGGACAGCATTCACACACCAGATCTATAGGGGAGCACACAGGAAGATATTCCCTCTCATGTTTTCTGCAATATTCCTTTCTCCTCTGCCAAACACAAGGGAGAAAAGCCATGACTGTTTTATACACTATTCCTTCTCTTCTCTACTAAAAAGTGAAATATGGATTCATAGAGTATGAATGTAAAGATACTGGTTAACACTGAAAAGACAGACCTTAAGCCACAGGGGCAACACCAGCTTCATTACAGTTTTACTACTTCCAGCAAACACGTCTAAAAACTGACAAATTCGAGAAATTAATCAGTGTACTGGGAAAATTAGTGCTAATTAAGTTATCTGAGTACCTGAACTTTCGCAACACAAAAACTGTAAAATAGATTAGCTTTTTATTTACCACTCAGTATTAAGAGGTGAGCAGCAGCTGAAATCACACTATATTAATGAGGTCGCAATTACAATAAATTACTTTTTTTACAAACTGAACACACTCACACAATGTTTAAAATTGCATTATTCCCAGTCCTGGGAACAAGGTGAAGACAGGATCTACACCTAGTGCCCATTTTCCACAGGAAGGAAAAATGGCATGCATTGAGAAACAAATGCACAAAATATACATACACCTCACATGAGGTGCACATGGACTGTCCTTCCCACACAGCTCAGTGAGGAATACAGAGACAGAACACATCATTTGTTTTTCAGAGAATCGTATATCCATAAATTGGTTGGAAGGGACTTCTGAAGGTCATCTAGTCCAACCACCCTGAAATGAGCTGGGACATCTTTTTCTTAGCAAGAGCTGCAGCACCACATGGAGGAACTGTGCAAAGTCAAATCTGGCAAAGTATCAGATTGCTTGCTGACACAGGGCTAAGCTGGGGCTTCAGTTATACAGACACGGGGGGGAGGCAGGAGGGAGCCCCATCCTGTGCACACTGAAACAAGGGGATGCCCTTCCACATTCACCAGCAAGACTGGAGCAGTTACTTCAGCAGGGAGTAAGGAGGAGTCTTAGCACAGTATCCAACTCATTATTTACAATGACCCCCTCTTCTACGGCCCTGTGTGTGTATACCCAAGGGGAAGATTATTTGGGAAAGTGAGGCAGGGCTGCAGCTGCTTCCTCATCTTCCCTCTGACACTCAGTACATAGCTGGTGATGCACCTGGCTGAACATGCATGATTTCACCCTTTACTCCTGCTGTGTCTGGCCCTACAATGCATCTAACAAAAAACAAAACCAAAACCAAACACAAACAAACAACAACCAAAAAAAAAAAAAACAACCAATCAACAAAAAACCATCACCATAAAAACAACAAAAAAGCCCTACATTTTTGGTTCTTCTGTTTTCTTTATTTTGAACATTTAACAAGGCTCCATAGTCAATTCAACTTTGTACCAAATGTGATTTTGAATTTCTTTTTACAAGTATGTTTCAGGCTAAACCCTCATGTTCAGTGATCTGACAGAGCTTTTTTTTTTTTTTTCCTTTTTTTTCCCTTTTTTTTTTTTGTCTCTGATGCTTTCTTTCTTTCTGGCTGCTTTCCTTTGCTGTATTTTAAAAGCATACATTTAGGGAAAAGTTTGTGAGAGCAGCACTTTGTTTTGAATATAGAAAACGTGGGGATTTGACAGGTTCTAGAAATCTTCAGCTCTGAGCATTTCCAGTCTATTCTCAATTTTCTTTTTCTGGGCCTCAGATGACAACATCAGACAGTCAAAATTTACCAGCTTTTTAACAGAAATGCTGTGCATATGTGCAGGAAAAATTGGACATTCCATGTGGAATTATTCATCAATCACTATGGGTAAGAACTCTTTGTTAGTATCCATCATAAGCAAGCACAGTGTATCTTGCATGTCCCATGTAGTTCTCTGACAGAGGTTCAGCCAAGTCCCCACTGGGAGCTCCCTGGGTTTCTTCAAGTGAGCTCTTTCTCCAGACCCACTCACGCTCTGTGAAAAGCTCTGCCAGCTGCTGCTGGATGCACAGGAACCTCTGTCAAAACCAATTTAGAGAACTGCCTGGTTTCACGTGCTGGCATCGGATCCTCTGTTTTATCTGGCAGTTTTAAGCAATTTTTAACTGGCAAGAGCAGCATGTCAGCAAGATAATGATAATACTGTGGAGTTCATGCTGGTTTGTCTCCTAAGAACAGGCTTTGCTTTAGCCACGGTGAATGTAAAATAAAAACAAAAAAATCTAAAATACTGATTTATAATGAACAACCAAAGGAAATGCTTCTCTCCCACCTATGAAAACAGAAGGGAAGCAGAAGTTGCATTAGGTAACTAGGCTGGGTATCTCCCTAGGAAGAAAAATTCAGCTCATGGTATTTTTGTTCTGGGTTGACCAAATACCTTTGAAGGTACCTTCAAAAACATTTTTGAAAATGATATGCTAGGAATTAATTATGAAAACTACAATGACAGGTACTTATATTTGCAATTACTTCACTGCAAAAGCATTTTTTTTTCCTTTTTCTTCTGACAAGAAAAAGAGGTGACACTTTTTTCCCTTGCCTAAGGTAAGCTTTAAAAGCAATCTGCCTGACAAGGTTTAACTTTAGGTCCTGCAAGGGTTGGTGATGGCACTAAAGAGAGAATCAGGAAATGGCATAGTCATTGGAGATAAAACCTGAGACAAAACCCCTGTATAAAAATAAAAGGGAAGTCCTGCAAACCTTGAAAAATATCCTGCACACATTCATAAAAAAAGCCTTTAAAGTCATTCTTCAAAAAAATAAACTGAACTGACATATCAAGTCATTATGATTTCTTCTTCGTGACCTTCCTCTCTACATCCCTATGCACTAGATGAAACCAAACCCAGAGAACAAAAGTGCACAGTAACAAAACCAGAATAATAGCTTTCCCTGTTTTGTTCTGGGGTTTCTCTGGAGAAGAGACTGCTATTTAACTCCTGTGCCACTGAAGTCATATTCAGGCAAGCATGTGAAAACCAAGCTATTTGATTTTTATACAGGACATCACACTGTCATTTTGTGTAATTCTTTGTTCCCCAAAACTGGCTATTCATGTGCCTTGTTATTTCACCTCAGTGTGTCACACAGCTCTCAGTCTGCAAAAACAGTGGCAGCTCTGAGAAGGAAAGTAGACAGGAGGTAGGACAGCACAGACAGCGAGGCCACAGCATTTTAAGGATGGCTGCACCCTGGTAAGGATCTCCCACATGCAACAGAGGCTGTGGGAGGCACTTCTCCCTCTCCAAGCTGCCAGAGCTCAACCCCTACAGTGAAACTAAAGATATTTACATATAGTGATATTGCCTGCAAGAAAATATTGTCAAATGCATGAACACTGCCCAGGAAAGGCTTACTGTGTGTGCTGTGATCAGTTAGGAGACTGGGGAAAGAGCAGGCAGAACAGCCATCATAATCCACTTCTCATCCTCCTTTGCTTGCCAGTGTGGGAACAACACAGGTGCAGGATCAGTCCTCAGACACATGCTAGAGTATAGCATGTTGAGAAATAACAAGTTTATTTCTGCAGTGAGGCTTGTTTCCATGCTGTCATGTGGCCAAGGGAATTACTCGTTTCCTGAAGTCTGTTGGGAGGCAGGCTGTATGCACGGAGATGGGGCTTTGCCATGGAGGTCCAGGGACAGACCCAAGACACCTCAACATTACTCAAGGGTGCTGCAACGATGGGGCTGTCACTGCAGCTGCTTCTCAGAGGCACCACTCAAGACACCCCAGGCATGCTGCAGAATAAGCACGGTGTGCACCATCAGAGGACTGACTCTGGAGGTTCTAATGTTTGCACAGGCTAATTATCTAACAGCAGACCACACACATGCTAGGATCAGGCAGATCACTATTTATGATGAAAGAATTTTATATTTTGTTTAAATAAGAAGAGTTTAATTTTCCAGGATCTTATAAATAACAGGAACTGGTGAGAAATGCATGCCATATCATTAAGCTCTCCTGGGTGACAAGTGTTATTTCTGAACAAAAATAAAACCATCCCTCTTTAGATATAGAACAATTCTCTTCTATTAGGAGGATGACAGAAGCAGACATTCCCTTTCCCCTTCTCACAACTTCAAAGACATCTTACTAGAGTAACAGTGATATATGCATTCCTGGGGGTTTGGGAACCCCAGGTTACATGAAAAGGGCAGCAACCAAGCAAACCACCATCCCCCTGTGCCGACTGCCAAACATTCAGAAACCTAAAAAAGCAACATGAATGTGACTAATGGAGGAATGGAGCAGGCCAACAACCTGATCCACAAAGAGAAACAGTGCCCTAACTTTGGGGCTATCACTTTCAAAGCAGCAGATTCTCTGCAGGCTTTTGTGAGGAGGTCTTAAACCCTTTTACTGACATCTGGATGTGTGAGTGAAATCACTTCTATCAGTGACTATCCCTGCTGTGGTACCATGATTAAGAAGGTGCCATCTTGGTCCATCTCCACAAAGAATCTCAAGGCATTATCACCACCTACTTGCTGTTCTCACTCAGCATTACTGCCACTGGTTTGATAAGGCAAAGGATTTATCTTTCGAGAAAATTGGCTGAAAAATTAAGGGGAGAACAGTACATAAAGGGTGTCCAGATCCCACAGTACTTCCGGTGATCAGCATTCTGTGTATCTATTTTTATTCCTTCTCTCTAACCAGTCTGGGTCTCTGCTTTGTCCTCAATCCGCTTTTTTTGTGAGTCACATCAGATTAAAAATACATTCAACTATGAGAAAAATCTTTTGCAACTGATCCAAAAAGAAACAATAACAGAGACCCACGCATATTACATTTGGAGACTTTAAAAAACAAACAGAAACAATGCAAGACACTGAAAAATACCAACAGGTTTCCTTACGGTCTTGTTTAGAAATGTACTGCAGCTGAAGTCACTTGTAGGATATCCTGTGTGTGACACATCAAGCAGTCAATATAGGAGAAAAAGAAACCAGACATTGGAATACAAGGCTTTGTTCTCTATTTTTGCTACACAAGCTGTAACTACATCAGTTAACCCTCTGTCTCTATCACTGCAAAGGGCTTGTCTGGTTTTTCTCAGTGTATGGATACTGACTGAACATCTTAACTGTGAGTGTTGTCAATCTTACCTATACAAGCCCCTTACTACAAGAAAGAAAGTGAAGTGCTGAGGCACATCCAAAAAAAAACAAAGCTGGGGAAGGGTCTGGAGCACAAATCCTGTGAGGAGCAGCTGAGGGAGCTGGGGGTGTTCAGCCTGGAGAAAAGGAGGCTCAGGGGGACCTCATCACTCTCTACAGCTGCCTGAAAGGAGGGTGCAGCCAGGTGGGGTTTGATCTCCCAAGTAACAAGCGATAGGACAAGAGCAAATGTCATCAGGCAGCACCAGGTGAGGTTCTGATTGGATATCAGGAAAGATTTCTTCACTGAAGGGCTTGTCAAACACTGGAACAGGCTACCCAGGGAAACCTTTGAGGCGTCAGACCTAGAGGTATTTAAAAGATGTGTAGATGTGACACTAAGGGATATGGTTTAATGGTGAGCTTGGCAGAGCTATGTGTATGGTTGGACTCAGGGTCTTTTTCAAACTAAACATTTTTATGAGTCTTTGATTTTATGACAAACTCATCACTGAATTTCTAAGCATTTTATTTTATCCTGTATTAATTCATGTGAACTGTGTGCCAGGCCTTGCCACAAGAAGGGCTGATGGAAATTTTGTCATCGATTTTAGTGCAACAAAAGTCAAGATGTCTATTTTTCAAGTTCTTCATGGACCTAGTGTTTAATAAATAGTTTTACAGAGTCTCAACATCATCAAGTCCCAAAGCACAGCAGGGCTAAAATACATTGGCAGGAAGTTTGAATAGAAGGTAAAAGTGTGTCCTCCTGCACCATCTCCAAATATGCAGAGCTCTAATTGCCAAAGAAGAAACATGGGATGTTGGCCTTCACAGTGTGGGATACAGATCAGAAAGGAAACATGAAACTGAAGATTGCTCCAGTACAATAGGAAGCTCAAGATCATGTAGGATTTATTCACTACCAAAAATATTAGAGCCAAACCCAAACTCCCAAAAGAAAGTATCACCAGTTTCACACTGTAAACAGGACACTTCCTTAGCTTTGTAAACAGGACACTGATTTGAAACAAACTGACAAACAACATACGCAATCCAGTATTTTAGCCAAGAGAACCTCACCAGAAGCAATGATTTAAGTGCTCTCTTTTATCCAAAACGTGATATAATGTAACGAACCTCATAAATACAATAGCAGGGATTTTGGAGGTAATTCTTGAATACAACTTAAATCAACTGACTAAAAGATTACAACTAAATTTCCCTGCATTGGTGGGCAAATTCTTACTATAGAGAATGCCAACACAGAGCCTTCACGGTATTTCTTAGGACTCCTTTAATATCCTGATGTCAAATGCCTGTAGGTGCACAAAAGCCCAAGCAAGCCAGGGCAGCCCTTCTCTAGGGTTGGGATCAGGCTACAGACTTTGAGAATTAACCCAAGGTTTCTCAGCTGGGAAAGCAAATCTGAGTGCAGCTACACGATGAATGGAGAAGGATGGCAAGGAAAAGGGGCACAGCTGGGCCCAGAGATGTAGAGAGCTGGACTCCATGTTCCTCCTACTGTTGCTCATGGGGGAAGCAGGAGAGTGGGAAAAAGGAAGAGCAAGATGGAAGAAATGGGAAAGGCAAGCACTTCTTCTTAGGACCAATGTCCACCCATCGCCACTCCTCTCTCAGCTACGGTAGATGCTGGTGTGGAATGGTTGAGGTTGGAAGTGACTTCAAGAAACCACAATTACTGCTTTGGAGACAAGGAGACAGTATTTTGAGGCCTTTGGGACTCTGGTGTCACATGCAGATGCCTACTCAGTGTTGAGTGCCAGTCCTGTAAGATATGTTAATTGTTTTTAAAGAGAACAGTCAGTAATTTGCTGCAGATATATTTTAGTATTAGCAAGGCTATCCTTAGGAAAAGACTGGAGCATAAAACACATGAACTCCTGCTCCGTCTTTTGTACATACAGTATTTTAGAGGTATGAAATAAAAGCCATTCCCTGTCCTTCTAATTTACAGCTCCACAAAGGAGTTTCTTACTGTATAAATAATATTCATTTTGTGGCTATATTCCTTCTATGTACTCTTTGCACACAGCCTGAAGGAGGAGTGACCGAAACATATTGCAGTGAATTTCTATACTATTTTGTTCAAGAAATTTCTGCGTTGATAATCCTTTGTCTGATAGGTTCCTTTTAAAATAATACACATTTTAATAACGTGAAAATTACTTTCAGAATTTCAACTAGGAGCCTGAAAAACTGACATTATTAAACATAACTGGTTTCAACCCAAATTCCATAAATTACATAGCTACCAACATCATGCAAAGATCTTAACTACCAGTGAGGTTCAAATATCGGTCTAATAGTTAACTGTTCAACTAGAACTTCAAAAAATTATATTCAACGTGAGGTGTGGGGGCTTTTTTTGTACTCTAAAAAAACTAGGTAGAATATTTTTATGATTTTAATGCTGATTTGGAACCAGCTATATCAAGTGTGCTTAATGTCACTTCTTCGTGCTTCTGTCCTTAATTTATGTGTTCTGTACCATCATTTGGACAATGCTCCCAGGCATATGGTGTGACTTTTGGGGATATCCTGTGCAGGGCTAAGAGATGGAATCAATGATCATTCTTGGTTCCTTCCAAATCAACATGGTTTGTGATTCTGTGATAGGTAAACATCTATTTTGCTATATTAGACAATATTCTAACGATACAAATTACATTCTGCAAAAGCATGTACAAAAGACTCATGCCTATGATATATATACTTTTTTATTTTGATAGACTAAATACAACTGACAAAAGCATAGCAACAAAGCCCGTAGAAATTCCTCCTCCCTCCCTTAGCTTTACTGTCTGAGCTGATGTGATACAGTATGGAATACTTCTTTGGTCAATCTGGGCCTCGTTGTGTCCCCTTCCAGGACCTTTACCACTCCCAGCCACTTGATGGAGGGAATGTTAGAGAGACAGCCCTGGTGCTGTGCCAGCACTGCTCAGCAGTGGCCACAACACTGCTGTGCCATCAACACCTTTCTAAACCACAGCACTGTGAGGGCTGCTGTGGGGAAAATTAACACCATCACAGCCAGACCCAAGACACTTTAGTAAAGCTTCTGACACCATATCCCACAGAATTTTCCTGGAGAAAATGGCTCGGAGGAGTGTACTATTTCCAGGACAAAAGACTACCTGATTGTCTGAGCCCAGAGAGTGGTACTGAACAGAGTAACATCCAGCTGGAAGCTGCTCACAGCTCAGTTCAACAGAGCTCAGTATTGGGGCCAGTCCTGTTTAACATCTGTACTGATGACCTGGGCAAGAGGAGTGATGCACGCTCTGCAGATAAAACCAAGATGTGCAGGAGTGTAGGTTTGCTGCAGGGTAGGAAAGCTCTGCAGAGGGATCTGGACAGGCCGGATCAATGGCCCAAGGACAAGTCTATGAGTGCTGAGTTAACAGCTGGGCTTGATGATTTTGGAGATCTTTCCCAAACTAAACAATCCTATGATTCCTAATTTTGCAAATACTTGGTACACTTGGTCCATCATAAAATATAGTTATTTGTACTCATCTCATTTACATATAAAGTATTAGAGCTTTCTTATTACACCTTCCTGTATGACTTGAACCCTTTGACTTGAATGGAATTATGAAGCTGGTCAAAGTTAAGCACATGACAAATATTACTGTGCTAATGATCCCCTGTGAATTTTCTATTTATGCCTATTCTTAGATGTTTTGTAAAGCACAACATTTCTATGGCATGACAGTGGAAAAGAACTCCCCACATTATTTTAGATTCTCAGCACTGTTCAGTTTCTACAAATCAAAGCAATACAATTATCAAGGTTTTTCCTCAGACCCTTTACAAATTAGCTGGCCTAATTCAGCTTCATACTAATACTTTAAAAAAGCCCCAAATGAAAACCAAGAACTTTCAAGAAATTAAAGAATTTATAGTGACTTCCACTATATGATATACATCTGCCTTATAAAACATATTTCAAGTTCCTTCAGAGAATTCCTCTACGCTGCTTGCTGCTGAGTCAGGGTTGGAATTCTCATGCAATATCCTTTGATATTTCAGCCCAAACTGTTAATTATACAGATAAGAGACATCATCAAAGTCAGATAATTGTAGACCAAAGTGCATTACTGCAGGGAAATTAGTAAGGCTTTTTTTTTTTTTAACTGATGAAGCCTGAAATACACATTTCTATATAAAATCTAGAAAACAGGGAAATGAAGCCTATAAAACCCAATTTATTTTTTCCATTTTACAGCTGACACAATTTTATGTTACCAGAGTCCTCTAAAAAATGTATACAAGCCTATTATAAAAGAACTCAGGAAATTCATTCCAAAACTGATGCTCTATACTACTACTGATATCAGAGACATTTCACAGAATCATGGAAACATAAAATCATACAATTGCAGAATGGTTTGGGTTGAAAGGAACCTTGAGGGTCATCTAGTTCCAATCCCTCTGTCATGAGCAGGGACACTTGGCACTAGATTAGCTTGGTGAAACCCCTCGAGCAGGCCTCTCTGGGCAACCTGTGCCAGTGCCTCACCACACCCACAGTAAAGAATTTCTCCTAATACCATAAAATCATAGAATCACAGAATGGCTTGGGTTGGAAGCATCTAATCTAAACCTATCCTCTTGAAAAAAACAACTGATCAAACAACCAAAAACCAGAAAACACAGGCATCTTCTCCCAAGAGCAGACACTTAACACTTATTTGGTGAGAGAATACTGCCCAAACCACCATATACTTTTCCCTGTGATTAGGCATCAGCCAACACAGGGAGGAAGAGGGGAGAGTTAATAGCACACATCCATTTGGACTGGCCCCTAAAGAGCCAAAAGCTGATGGCAGTTCCCCAGAATGATAAAGTATCATTTTTCCTTTGTATTTTGGTGGTGCACAAGTAAAGCAAAGTTTGAAAATTCTTTTTTTTCTGGATTCATAATGAAAACTACAAGAGTGCAAAATCTTATCTCGAGTCATCTGATGTTATGGTTTCAAATCCACATCAGAAGGTACTGATTCCAGGGCTTTCAGTTGTTTACAAACTAAAATGATTTGATACTATGCTGTTCTGTTCTGTTCTGTCTTTTCTTTAAACTCTGGAGTTTGAAGTTTAAAATATGTATGGTGATGCTTAGTCTGAAGATACAGACTAGGAATACTTTCCTAGACTACGCAGATGTTTGTTCAATAACAGATGAAAAAAGCATGTGATGTTTCAGTTAGAGATTATATAGTAAATAATATTATTTAGCACTTGTAATCTCCCACTTTTCATCTCTAAGCACACATAAACAACCAAAATAAGAGAAACAAAACATCAGACTTCGTGTAATTAGGCAGTATTACCTGCAAACTGGGAAACTGAGTCAAAACAGAACAATAGAAGCATCTGGAAGACCTCTGTGTTTTTCTGACGAACTTCAAAGTACTTAACTTAATAGCATTAATAAACACTCTAAGTGAACAGCAGCACTTGTGCTATAAATGTCTCTGGCACCTCCAGGACACTTTAAAAAATTGATTAGTGCTACACTGGACTGCTGAGTCATCAATGACCGTCCTTCCACTAGGACAAGAGAATGTCTTGCAAGCAGGTTATTTATATTCTTAATATCTTCAGCAGAAAGCACAGTCTAGTTAGATTTGGTAGTCATTAAATGGCAATTTTTTGTATGTGCTGCTCTCATCTATAGATTTCTTATCAGTGCAACTTCAGTCTTAAGTAAGAGCAATTACAAATAGGCCAACTTCTTTAAGTCTGGAAGAAGAAAGGCAATATTGAATCATGCACACTGCAAAGGTTTGTTTTGGCTGGAAGCAAGACAAAGCCTCCATATTAAACTTTGTGTATGCAGTATCACTAGTTTATCCTGCTTGGAAGCAACTGAAAACTGGAATTTAAAAAAAAAAAATCCAACTTAATAAAATATGCAGGTGGTCTTGGACTTGCCAAGATATTTTTTGAAGCTGAATGGGCCTTGTTTCTTCTTCAGTATCTCTTTTAATTTCACAACCCAATAATCATGATCATCAACCCAGAACATAATATTAAACTTTTTATCCTTGCTGTGTGTTTTCAGAAAGACTGTTGGAAGACATTTACCCCAATGTATTTTGTGCTCTCAGATCCCATTTTGTGTTGTCATGTCTGCAAATATTTACAAAGCAAAAAATACTGTCTGACTCAGCAATGCAACTCACATGTCTTTCATGCTGTTCCATATCATTGCTTCAGACCAAAACAACACAAAAACACCACTGCAAATTATGAAAGACAGAAATACTATTAGTGGCCTACAGCCAACTATGGTCTAAACAGTTTGCTTGTAAGCTTGTGACATGCATTCAACATTTGGAATACCACTCAAAACCTTTGGCTGCACACATAATAGACCCTCATTCAAGGAACTCAAGCAGCAGATTCATTTGAGCAAAATCAGGGGGATCAGCAACTGATCTGCTTTAAGTTGTAGCCCCACACCCAGCTCCACTGGTCACACCAGAACGTGTGGTCCTTTGCAGAGAAAAAGCAACAGGACTCCCAAGCACAGGGAGAGAGCAAGCCTGCAGCACACTAGGGGTCTGCATGTAGTCTCCATCAAAGTCTGTGACCTTCTCAGAATGTCCATAACATCCACTCAATAATTGCAGAAGTGTCTGACTTCAGCATGGGCAGTTTTCACTGTAGGCTGCAGGGCTCGCTAGCACATGTGCCAGCAAAGATGAAAGGCAGGATGTAATTACATACAGATCTGCCACTTTCCAACAGCCCCAATATTAGTCCACCTGGTACCCACAAAGATCACCCACTACAGGTTGTCTCAGGTAATTTTAATGATACAAAGTTTAATCACAATGTTGAATGATCACAATTAGGAAGAGAGCAATTAACTAATAATTTCAGATGCTTGTTCTCTTCATGACTCCAAGAAGCAATTTGACCACAGGAAGTCTTCTGCGAAGTAAAACATCCATCATACTGCCATTTAGATGAAAACTTTATTTATATTAGGGGTTAACAATTTCTTCATTGACTATACGTAGAAGATCAGTGTAACACACATTTTGATGTTCTAAGTATGTAAGTTTTCAATGAAAAAGCTTGTTTGAAGTTTGAGTTGGACGGGAGCTTGCTTAGCTTAGTTCAGAGATGGTCTCGGTTCTTCTATGAAGATTTAGGTGGCAGGCTAAAAAGTCATGAAGCTTGATAAAACACAGAATAGTTTTAAAGAATGATACAGAAATAACAAATATATACTTTTATTACAAACACATATTTTTTTTTTTCTTTTTTTAATGAGAATAAATTCTACTTCTGTATCAGAAGGGACTGCAAGTTTTTCCTTTTTCCTGATCTAAGTCCATTTCAGATCTAAGAAAAAAATCCTCCACTTCTCTAAGTCTTCTTCCAGTGACTAGGGAAGGCATACAAAATATTATTAAGTTCAATATGGTTCCAAACTTGAAACAAAAACATCTTCCTAAATCAACTGTATACCCATTACATGCATTGTATACATGCTGGAAAATAAACACTGGCAAATACAGTCTTGGAAATGGCTCAAGTTACTGGGTTTTTGAAAAGGGTTTATAGAATATATAAATGCTGTCAACTGGAAGATGTTAACTCAAAGACTGATGTTAACTCTGTTCATTTTCAAGGACAACATCTTGCATTTCACCATGTAGAAGGTACATGGCAACGTGCAAAAGCAGGTTCTGCCACGTGAGGCTGGAACACACCAGGCTGCTCCCTGGCCAGAGGCTCATCACTTTTCCCAAACTGAAAATCGTGGATTGTAGAGGTGAATATGCAGTCTCCCCATTCGTTCCCCGTGGGGTCACGGCACACGGCCACGTTCACTCGGGGCACCTGCGTCTCACACTGATGCGCCTCAGACCGTGGGCAGCGCCTCGGCTGTCCAGGACATCCTCTGCCGGCAGCTCCTGGAGGGAACCGCACCGGAGTTCAGGCTGAAAAAAACCCATCCCACAGGGCGGGAGGTGTCCGAGGGCCCGCTGCCGCTCTGCTCGGTGCTCACCATCCTCGGGCATCACAAGGGACGAGGCCAGTCCTGGTGGGGCAGTGCCCAGCAGATCCAGGAGAACACCGAGCCCTGGGCTCAGACCCTCCGGTCGAGGAAGTCCCCTAGCCAGGAGAGCAGCATGCCGACAGCCCTTACAGGAGCCAAAGGCAGCGAGGCTGTGGCAGGGCCGGGAGACGATCCGGCTGCCGCCAAGGAGCCCTGGGGCGACGGCGGCGCCCCGCACACACGGCCCCTGAGAGCCCCCGCAGCGGCACCGGTGCGGCCGGAGCTGCCCCAGAGCCGCCGCTCGCCCCGCTGTGCCCCGCCGCCGGCACATCCCGGGCACACGGGGGACACGGGCCGCGGGTGCTGAGAGCCCGCCTGGGCAGCCGGCACCGAGCACTCCGCGTTGTCAGGGGCGAGGTGCCGCCCGCAGCTCGGAGGGGACGCTGGGTGTCCCGCCGACTCCCGGGAGAACTCATCGAAGTTGCTCCGAGAAGTCTGGGACCGCCCGGAGGTGCAGTCGCTAGGCAGAGTCGCCCCCTCAGCCCACTCCTCCGTCCTACCAACTGGCCACACGCTCCTGGACCCCCACGCCCTGGCTGATCCCCTCCGGGAAGGGACCCCACCTGGACCGACCCTCGTCGTCCTCTGGGGACAGAGCCCTCGCTCCCGGGACAGGGGAACAGCAGTCCCGAGGTGCGCTCAGGGCTTCCCCCGCGAAAGCAGCCCTTAGGAATAAATAAAGCAGCAGGACACTTACCATCTCGCCTGATGTTGGAAGCCCGCAGGGCTTTAATAGATCCGCTCTGGGCAGGGGCAGTGGTGCCCTGACGGCTGCAGAAGTTCGCACAGACGACGGCGTAGAGCAGGAGGAGGATGAGCAGTTGCATTGGGACCAGCTGCGAGCGGGACCGTGTCTCTGCGAAGAAACGGGCTCTGCCGCCGAGGGTGCTTCCCTCGCTCGTGTTCGTTCCCCCTTTACGGGACTTTTTGGTTGTT
>VXAC01000331.1:24521-62965 GCA_013399225.1 Rhipidura dahli | reverse complement strand
CTCCGCGGGAGCCGCCGCCGGGGGCTGCAGCGCCGGGAGCGCCCCGCTCTCCGCGCCGGGGCCGGGGAGGGAAAGGGGACCCGGGAGAAGGGGGCGGGAGCCGTGCCCAGGCCCTCCCTGAGCTACCGGCCGCGCCGTCTCCTCTCCGGGCAGTAAGTGTCAGGAGGGGTGGTGCGAGGAGGGGGCTGTACCCTGTGCGGAGTGAACACCGGGCTCCCGGCGAGTGAGTAAGAAGTAAATCGTGTGCCAAGGGCTCTCCGCCAGCAAAGGGGCCATGCAGCCGAAGGTCCTGTCACCCTCAGGCTCGCGGTGGCCACGTAAAAGTCATCGCTGGGCCGACTGACTCAAATTTCCGAGCCGTGCCACGGCGGGTGAAGAGATTTAGTGGGATAACTGGTGAATAACCCGCAGTTGTCCCTGGGAGAAACATATGGGCTTCTTCTGTCATGCCAAGCACTGTCCAAAGCCTTTCACAAAAGGTTACTTCTAACTAATTTCGACCCTCATTAAATCGGGTCTGTTATTAAGAGATTGTATTACTGTCTGGAAGAGTTTAGGTCTAAACCAAAGGTATGTGAGGGTTGTGGTCAGATTGCCAGTTTAATACTCTTTTTCCTTCTATTAGCCACAATAAAATCAGAAAGGAAGATGCAGAAAAAAACTCGTTCAGATTTTAACAGTTTTCTAATAAATTCTTCCCTACTCAGTTTATTTCTTACAACATTTCATGCAATCTTAGCCAGTTTAACACACTGTTACACGCTGCCAGATCTTTAACAACACGAAACATACGTCACTAGCAGAAGAATGTCAATATGGTGCTGTATCAGGAATCTTGGATGAGTCCTGCTACACTCCGAGGACTGCCTCTGGCTGTGTGAAGCATTTTCTCCAAGAGTGTGCTCGGATGACAATGGGACTGAAACATCTTGTATGTCTTAAGAAACCAGTAGGGTGCAATTCTGTTGTAAATAATTCATGCTTCTTTATCCCTTTCATGTTCCCCAAAACTGACAGTGAACCTAATCCTGCTCCCATGTGGTAGATAATGGAAAGGCTCCAACAGTGCTTCATTTGTGAGCAGATGTGCCTATATTTTAGGTGCCCATTTCAGGGGGGGAGAGCAGGGTGAACAGAGGGAATGTGGCCAGTTCAATCATCCTAATAGAAGCAGAAAGTCAAATAGAGGACACAGAGCAAATGAGTGTGGGAGAGCTTGGGTGATGTTCTCTGTTCATCCAGTCAGTGTGTCTGCCTCTTTCCAGTTACCTCACAAGGAACTGCCAGAAAATGCCAATAGAATCCCAGCTCCCCAGCTCTCTTCTGAGTGCAGGTGCCTTTTAAGATAGAAGGAGGTGGTCAATAGCCTGACCTTTACCACAACCCCGTGGTGAAATCTTGCCTTTCTTGGTGCCTCCAGACCCTCAGTCTCTTTTAGTTTCAGGA
Source organism: Rhipidura dahli (assembly GCA_013399225.1). Classification (NCBI taxonomy): domain Eukaryota; kingdom Metazoa; phylum Chordata; class Aves; order Passeriformes; family Rhipiduridae; genus Rhipidura; species Rhipidura dahli. The sequence continues at coordinate 61,519 of VXAC01000331.1, read as the reverse complement.
GTCTGGAACATGCAATTGATTTTCTTTGTAGTAGTGGCCATTTTAAGGTGGGAGAGAAAGAGAAAAAAGAACAGATTACCTTCCAACCAGAAGTCAGAAAAAGGTGTTTTGACAGTATCAGAGCAGTTGCACAGTTCAGTCAAGCTGTTTCTCTTGCTGTTTCTCTTTCTGTATCCAACTTCATCCATATAATTTATTTAATATAAAATTTATATGTCTTCCCAAGACCTGGGTCTGGAGGCAGAGTCTGTCTGGCCCCATGCCTCCCTGGTTGCAAAGGTCCAGCTTTAACAGAAAGGTAGAACAGGCTTTTACCTTAAACACTTCACAGCTGTTTGGCTGATGTGCTCCCTAGCTTTATAGAGACTATAAATTTAAACTTCCTCAGACTGACCAGGGCACAGAACTGAGGTTTCCTCAGCATATATTTTTTTTTTTAAGAGTATATACTGTAGTGGTACATCAATTGAAATTCCTGTTTATGTAGCAGAGATACCTGGTTGCTTAGAGAATTCTCAAGCAAAACAGCATGGGGCTTCATAAATTACATGATGATGGAGACAGGCAAGTGGATTCCACCACCAGTGGCTTTGATATATATGAAGAGGAGCTGTGTATAACTCCTATCCAGTTCACAGTCCATTTCTGTTTCTCCCTGTTCAAAGCATGGGGTGGTGCCACTCTTTTATCTTAAAGCAAAAAATATTTTTGTAGCAGATCAGGCAAGTCTCTTTCTCAGGCAGAAAACTGGGAATGATATTGTGGGGTCCAAAATAAAGGCCTAACTCTATGAATTACCACATATTTATTTTAGCCCTAGTATCAGAAAACCCCAGATTTTCCAATTTGGTGTACAAAAAGATTTTGGAACAGAGAAGCAAGACTAACATGCATTAGTAGACCATTGTAGGAAAGTCCTGTATTCCAATGACTGTTGCTACAGCTTCTTAGTTCACTTTAAAAACCACTAAACACACTAAAACTGAGAAAAGTGTCTTTATAATAAAAACGTCAGAGAAACCCCTGTCAAAGAGTGAGAAGTTTGAATTATACTCAGACATTTTTATAAGCATATCACTGGGTCTTTAGTTTTGGGAAAGCATTCTAGCACATTGACTAATCTGCAATCTAAGTGCTTGGGACAATTTAAAGCATTAAGTGGCTTCTACAGGAAGACCTATAGCAAGTCATGGTTACTGCACAAAAGGACACTCTGATGTATAACTGTGATAACCTAAATTATAAATTTATCTGCTCAGCTGGGATCCTAATAACAGTCTTTGCAGTTGGTATGAAGCTCAATTAATAGAAATTAAAAAGAAAAATATATAATTATTGTTAATCAACCTGGAAAAGCTTATCATGCTAACTTGGAAATCTAGTTGACAAGCAGAATAGCGTCAAATTATGGCTTTCATAAGGTACCAATTGGTACAGCACAACTTGAATCATATGAAATGAAAGCCATGCATACTGAATGTTTTCAAAACTTCTTAAATGACAGGCTCAAAAATGTTTATGAAAAGGGGAAACATTATTAAATGGATTCTGTTTGAGAGAGTGCCACTTAGGCTAATTTTTAAATTCTGCACTGATTTGCATTTCCAACAATGACCTGTGAAAAATGCAGCTATTACTGATGACTTTTGAAGATGACAAAAACTTCGGGGGAGTAACAATAGGATGATTGATAGCGTTGGTGTTATCTAGAGACTGATGTGTAGATGCCAGATATAACTGTAAAGCTGAGCCCTGGCACAGCTTATGCCTTAAGATAGCCACGGGCAGCACTGCCCAGTGCCTGTGACAACCACCTCACCTCATTTGAGTCCTCTGAATGTGTCTGGTGTTAGCCAGTCACAGAGATCCTCATTGTTCATGGAGAGAATTGAATACCCATCAGAGGGCACTCTAGCCCAGTGGTTTTAAGCAGCTGTGCTGGGGTGGTCTGGAAGGTCCCGTTTCTGTCCACTGACTGTGGAGAGAGTACAGGGAATGAATACATTCACAGCTGTAGGATAGAGTAGTTAATCCTAGAAAGCACTGATGCAGGAAAAAATGATGGGGGTGGGTTATCAAGGAAGTCAATGAGCTGTAGCCATCTCTGTTATCATTTGTTGACTGGAAGATGTTCCAGTGCCATACAGTTTGTCTGTGGAGCACAAATGCTCTGTTTGTCCAGAACACTTGAACTATGTTGATTAACTAGCAAAACCCAAGATCTCTCTGAGTTTTCTCTGGGATCCTTGAATATTTATTTAAATAAGGGAGTATCAATTAAAGTAGGGACATTGTGCTTTCTTCTGTTATTATTAGACTGCTGCATCGAGTTCCTGTGCATGAAGTCTTAGAAAGAACCATAATAAAGTGAAAAAAACTAAGAGGAAAACCACAGGGTTGGCTAGAGGTTGAGAAACATGCCACTCAGGGAAAAGCTTAAAAAATCACAAGCCTTTTAGCTTGTCAAGGAGAAAATCAGAGGGGTCACAGCTACCTCCCGGAAGCAGGATATTGATTCTAGAAGGCTATTCTGTCTAGTGGACAATGACATATCAAGGTGAAAGCTGGAGATAGACAAATTAAGGTTAGAAGTAAAAGGCACACTTTTCACTGTGGAAAACTATGGGAATGTAGGAAATCTTCACCACTGAAAATCTGAAAGGCAAGATTTGGAGTTTTCCTAAAACCAGTCAAGTGGTTTCAAGCTGTGCTTAGGAACTCATGGGGTCTCTTCATCATTTTTAGAAAGTCTGTAAAGGCAACAGAGAAAGGCACATTCGTATGTGCCATTCTACAAGCCACAGATAAAATTTTAAGTGATTCTGCAGTTTCTTGGAAAACAGCAACTAAAAACTATATGCCTCCAGGGATTAATTCAAGGCACTGTGATTTCTGTTATATAGGAGGGCAGTCAATTGAGGGCAATGGCCTCATTCCTCAGTTTATAATCTGTGAATAAGATATAGGAATGAGCAGAGGTGCATAGAGTAGGACAGAGAAACAGCTCACAATTGCTAAAATATGTGTCTTAAGTAAACAACTGTAACCATGATGGAAGACCAAAAGAATGTAAGGAAAATTATACCAAAGCCATTATATGTCTGGAATTAGAAAACACAGAGTCATGTGTTACTAAGAAAATCACCCCTGGCACCATGACATCAAGAAAAAAAATGCAGCACAGGGATTCATGGCCAGATTTACTACCTGAGTTACAGGCAGTGAGTGATTCAACAGCACACAAAGAAAATCCCCAGTGAAACTGAGCACTTTAGGTGATCAGACTTATCAAACACAAATACTGCTGCCTAGTGTCACTACAAACATAGCATTGATTCATGGATCCTCATGTTAAAGCACTGAACATTAGATCTGGGACACAGACCTGCAAGTGGTGTTGCTGTTTGTCCTCCTCCAGCAACCAGCTGTGCAAGGTCACTTGTCTGGCCCATTCTTGAGAACAGTTGCAGGCAGCTTTGATTTATCCAGTCTTCTGATTTTCCTTCTTGTGCCTGCACTGCTGCAGGATGCTGAGCCCTTCTCCCTTTCAGAGTATACCTGCCTCCCTTCCCAACTCTTAAAAGACTTTTGCTGACTTTATGTAACTGTTGGATAGTTCTCCACTGCAAAAGTTAAGAGACAAATATTGCACCAACATGCACATAGGGAGGGAGAGAAAAACAATATCCCAAGCTGAACATGTTGATGTATTAAATTTTGAGAAACTGCTATGTCACTCAGACTGTCTCACTGGTACCTAGTGACAGTACCAATTGACATATAGTGTGCATGCAATATCCAGAGTCATGCCTTCAAAAAATGGGTATAAACCACAATGAAATAAGAAATGTTGCCTTCCTGAGGTTAAGTAGGATTTTTAGCCCCCATTTATATCAGTGGAACCAGCATTTAGACATAAATTCAGGTTTAAAAATATTGCACTATGTTTTCTCATAAGTTTTTCATAATAAGAAAGTAATAGCTTCAGAAAGACTGCATTTTTCTGTAGCCCAGTTCCCAGGTTTATAGATCTTAAGATAAAGAGACCTTTCTGACATGATATAGTTTGACTTCTTGCATTACGAAGCCAAACCATTTTGCTGTCTCACCTCCTATTTTGTTTGCTTAAAATTATGGTACCTTTTAAAAAAAAAATATATATAAACACTTGATTTTAAAATAGTAGGAAATCAATTTTACAGTATCTTGAGATAGAGAATCACCCACCATCAATGTTAGGTAATTCAAGTGATTAATGACTTTTTTAAAAGATTTTTTTTTTCCTCTGGATCTTGTGCTGTGAATGAACAGCAATGGTTTATCAGGATCCTCTGCTTAGTCTTAAATATTTGGATTCAAGTAAACTGAGGCTATTGGTTTGGACTTGGTATTTACTTGTATTTACTTCCTAACCACTTGTGTTATTTCTGTGATCAATTCCTTTGTACGTGTCAAAATAATGTCAGATTTTGTTTGCCTTCAGTACGTTTGAGTTAGAAAACTGCCATCTGAAATTTTAGAGAAATTCTAGGAATGTTTTACTACAGGTAGGGTGAAATTGCTAGGATCTGAGGTTTCAGACTGATTTTTTCATGATAATTCATGCTTTCTGTCTGCATGTTGCAGATACTAGTTTACAAATAAAGCAATGAGTTTTAGTAAGACAGAGGAACAATATGGCATAGGTTCCTCTGTGTGTGTAGTAGTGCCCAGACATTCCTCTGCGTTCTCTCCTCTTGGGCAAGATGCATTTGCCTTCTCTTGACTTCAGCATTTGTTTTCTGCAGCACGTTTTCAGCATGGGAACATTTTTCAAATTCTGCAAATTATTATCTTGTAAACAACTCTAGGATATATCACCTGAACATTGTTATAAAGACTGAGATGCATCTCGATGCTGGAGCCTGAGAGCGATAACTCCTGTCTTGGCACCACAAAGATGGCACATGAACTTCTTGTCATCCACTGTGTTACAGTTTGTGCTCAGGTCAGAAAACATGTAAGAGATCAAATATCTTCCCTTGTTGATTGAAGATTTTCCCTCAATTTCCCAAGGCTGAAGTTCCGAGCAGACATCATACATACAGGTCCTATGTAAATTCCTCTACTAAGCCACCCAGAGGATCAGAAGTTTATTGATATATTTTAAGGATTTTATAGGGACTGAACATTCTAGTTATGTAAAATTCTTCTTGTCCTCCTGAGTTTTACAGCTTGCTGTTATTCCTTAGTCTTCAGTTCAGTAGAACACCACTTACTCATTGTTGACAGTGTTTCAGAACTGCCAAGCTATGATGCTGGGCTTTTTTTTCATTCCTTCTTATTGGGCATTGTCCTGACCCACATGTGGAGTCTTCCACTCAGCCTTGTTGTAAAATGTACTCTGAACTTACAGTTTGTTTTTTTTTTAACAAATAAAATTTTAGATCATAAGGAAAACAAAACCATATACAATTGAGCAAAATATATAAACAACCAGATTTTCAAGTGAAATTGATTTATAAGTATTGGAGAAAGCACATGAAGCATATTTAAGTTTTTCTTTTAAATATATGCAGTTTGTAAATCAGCTTGTTAAGAAAAAAATGTTTTGAATCTCCTTTGGATGGCAATGCATGACTATCTTCAATTTATCTTAGGGGCAGTAGTGAAAATGACTTGTCTGTTGTTCCAGGTTAGTGGGAATACATTCAGGCTGCCCAAATCTTTCTTGAGGTCACATTGTCATACAGAGGAGTTGAGTTCACAGTTTTATTCACACAACTCATTAACACAAACTAGTTAACCACCTGGCATTGGTTAAGCAGAATTTATGCTGATACTGTGCTAATGACCTTGCACTATCATTAGACTAAATCAGTCTCCTGGGGGAGAACCCAACAAGGCATACGAATTCAATGCATTCCTACAAAGTAGCATGTACAGTAAAATATATTTTGCCATATCAAGCTCAATTTTAATTCAGAAATACGTTTTAAATTAAATAACAAGGCCTCTCCAGAGACCTCTGAAATGGCAGAACAAGAGAAAAACATGCAGTAGAAAAAGATGAGGAAAAGAAAGATTTGTGCACACCTACAGCAACTGTGGACATTTTGAAGTACTGATGTACTCAATAAACAAATGTCAGAATAATCTGCTCTAAACATGGATTTAAAAACCAAAATTTAGAAGGGTAAATAAAACTTTGAGGGCTAAATCTGATGTAGGCATGTTAGATTCCCTTTACAGTGTGAGAGAGAAGCAGGTGCCACCAGAGGGTGTTTGATCTAACATGATCTTTTCATAATTAACATAGGAAGTACTGAGTTCACCTTGCCCTCTCCCCACCTCCAGTGGCTTTCTTTTCACCCAGTAAGACAGCTATGGATGATTAGCCCAGACTTAGATGTCTAACTTAAGAAAGCCTAAGTTACCAATCAGGAATTAGAACATTAACAAAATAAAATACTTTATGATACTTAATTCAGCCTCTCTTTACATGTGTAGGGCATATGTTGCAATTACTACGTGTGAACACTACTTTTTTCAGAGGATTAAATACACCTAATACAGGAGATAAATCATGTTTTTGCAGTACAAAGGGACACAGTCTGTAGAACCTTTACTTCATTTGTTACAGAGCTTAAAGTTATGGAGTGAGTGGGGCAGGATATCGATGGAAAAAAAACTGAATCCCTTAGGCAGTTGAGTGACACCCACTCGTGTGTTGCTACACAGATGATGCAAACCAGATTGCTCACAGCTGATCTTCAGCTCTGTTTCTCATTTTTGGACGCCCAGCTGGAGACAGAGTCTCATTAGAAGAAGTTCTGAGCATGCACAACTATAGTTGAATTTAGCAGTTGTTTTCAGTTGTTTCTTGAATATATGTAGTGCTATATAATACCAAGCATTACAAATCTTAGTGTCTAGAACTGATGGGAACTGTTTACCTTAGCCTTTCTGCACCCCAATCCCATTTGAGAAAAGGGATGGTGATGTACTTCACTATACACTGTAGCAACCAAATCAAATGACTGATATATGATCTGCCAAATAAAATCCTGCATCTAACCATAGATATGTCTGTAGCATAGACAAAAATTGACAGTTTTTGGACAGGGTTAATATGTCTATCTAAGAATAAGCTGAGTTGCACCCTGGAAGTACCTTTTTTTTTTTTTTTGTTTTGTTTTCAGTGAAACTAAGGGAAACACAAACTGATTACTTCAGCTGTAGACATCAGGGCTGCAGGTATCTGAAGGCAGTGCAGGTGAATCCTGCCTTCTGTGCTAACCTCCATTTTGGGCCCTGAATGGGGCAGAGATTATAAGAAATTATAATCCCTGGTCATGTTATTTGTTAGGTCTCTTCGTAATAGCTATGCACAAAGGACCAAACTAAGGTTTCACAGAGTGTCTTTTGAAAGTTTAGCATGGAAATCTTAATAGCAGTATAATGGTTGCTGTTTGTATTCAGTGGGAATGAAAAGACATCAGCCTGAGGCAGACACTTGGAATATTGCATTTCAGTTCAAACAGTTTAAAGTTTGAAAAGAGAGTTGAATAATGGGAAAGGAGAGCAACTTGATAATAGGTATTTTACCAGCTGCCCCTGAGAAACTTGCATCATTTCTCAGTCCTGTGGCATGCAACAGAGCTTGCAGGGCAGCCCTGTAAGCCTGTGCATGTCTCGGATCTAGTGCCTTTTTCAGCATTCCTCTGGAGTTAGTAAGGACATTTCATTTTCAAGAGTTTTCACAAAAATGGCCCAATTCTCAGAGCCTTTCTCTGGAAGCTATTTAGGTGTTTGTTAAAATTCACACTGTAGAAATGGGGAAAACATAAACTGCAATTATTTGTCCAGTGTCACAGTGAACAAAATTAGCAGGTAACGAATGGAAGTAGGAGTCGTCAGTAACTCGTTAGGCTAACATTTCTTAAAAAGTTTTCTCTCTGTTTCTTCCTGGCAAAGCTGCACTGTCCCATTGCATGTGGCAGTGACTTGGTATGCTGATTTTACAGGCTTGTCTAAAAGGAAAAGGACCTTGAGTAAGCACTGAAAACTGTGTGATATGATCACCTAAAACAGCTCAGGGATTACAGTGTCTGGCAGGAGGTGACTGTACTGCTTGATTCACAGTTCGTCCGACACAGTTTATGTTAAACTTACAAGGCATCTTTCATGTGTCTTCCTGGTGTAAGTCTTGTGGATGTTTTATGAGCAAGAAAAAGTCTTTCAATCTCACTAAACAGCATTAGCTACCCTTGTACTTCCTTCCTAAATTTCTTTCATCTGAACTTTGCTTGCTTAGAAGCTGCCCTGGAAGGGGGAACTCAGTAAGATCAGGCATTAGAGGCTCTGCTATAGGTTCACTCTGGCTGCATTGCAGTGTAAACTTACTTTAAGCAGGTCTAGGCCATGTGAGCTCCTTATTTGCTATTATTAACTCACTGAATGGTATATGAGAATTTGTGACCTTCCTAGGCAGGGCATAAACATCTAACATATTGTAAAAGGGCTTTGGAGGCATCAGTTCTGAGCCTAACTTGATTTATTTTACCACAGGACACCAGAAAACTAATTTTGACCTTTATTTCAAAAACTGCCTACTAATTTTAGAAATCTGATTTTCAGGAGAGGGCACTATCTTCAGTGACAGTAGATATCCAGGCATTACAATTTTATCTCCATTGCAGTGCAGATTTACTCAGGAAGGAAGAGGAGAAATGGACCATGAACTTCTTAGTCATTCTGTTAACACTGACCAATTCAGCACGAGATTAGATGTATTTGCATTGCTGCCATTCTCCACCCAGGTTAAATAAGGATGATTGGCCTACTCATTGGGCAACCAAGATTTTTTTGAGAACTGCTATTTGTGTGGTTATACTGACAGCTACTTTATATCAAAAGTCACTGGAGTTGGGAATGAATTGTATTTATCAATCTGCCATATGAATTTACCCTATGCAAACTTGCATGACAAAAAGTTACATAGTGGTGCTGTACACAGAAAGGTGTTTTAGACTGAGTACATCATGATGGTGGTGCACATCAAAGATACCAAGCAAAAACTCCAACAACAAAATCTACAGATATTTACGTTTGAAAGAAATATCCCTGCTTAAACCTTCAGGACTACAGAATCTGCAGCTCTGGTCTTCAGTCAGGGGCAAAATCAGCTGAGTCACTGAGATCTGAAAAGAACAATTTGTGAAAAGAAAAATGATCGGTCTATTTCTTGGATTAAAGGAGATAAAAGAAGTTTACTGCAGATTTTACAAAAGCATTCAAACAATGTTTTCCGATCAAATCTCACAGTTTTAACAGAGAAAGAATTTATTTAGGTAATTAAAAAGAGTATTGTTTGTGTGAAATTTTTATTGGAAGTAATATGACTATTTTTACTGTATTCTTACAGCTGGCACTTTTACCTCTTCATGCAGTACTGGTTGTTTACTGTTTGTTGGAGTAATTCGCTGTACACACCTGCAGAAACACACACAGAGTATATTTGTACGAGAAAGATCCTATTTTACGTTCCTCATTGGATCTAGTCAGTAATGAAAAGGACCTCAGTTCTAGTAACATAGCTTTGACAGTGAGGCAGTTCACCAGTCTATGATTTACAGTCTGACTATTTTTATAGTGCATTTTCTTAACATTTGCATAACAAAATAAGGATAATAATTCTCTACAGAAGCAATAATGCATTTTTCTAAATTCTGTTGCAGAACTCACAGAAGAAAAAGCAAATGAGGTGGAAGGGGAAATTTTCTGTTTGTCTGAAAATGTCCTTCAAAGTCTGTCACACTTTAAATAGGGTAAACAGAGATTTAGATGAAGAATTAGAAGGATTGCTCTTATATTAGGTGTTTGAGAATCACTAAAGAAAAAATGAATCCAAGGAAGATGAGCATTCTAAGCTTGGAATTCAGTACGTAATTGAAAAGGAAGGAGCTATAGTTTAAAGAAGTAAGTCAGCAATGGTAGTTTGCTGTCCATAGAAGTTGAGCAGTAGGTGATTTTAATGCTTGACTTGCTGTTGGTATTTTCAGACACAGTTTCAATGCCATTGACAGCTGTGAGCTGTAGTCCAAGTAAGTAATTTTTAGTTGTAGTCCCAGTAACAAATTATTAATGTACGTTGAACTACTCTGCACAGCATTTTTGTGTTACTTTACTTTCACCCCAAGTTTTAAGAAACCCGAGGTGTAATTTTTCCCTATCTGAAGGAGTGATGGAAATGGCCGTGGGCTTATTTACAACCAGAACTGATTCATGAGTGGTAGTTTGTTTGAAGTTTTTTGTTAGTCTCCATAAAACATTATTAATTTTAAAAATGGAGATCCATCATTTTAGACATGCTTGGTTTGGTAAGAATATCTCACATTTTGAGTAAATTAAGCTTTTGGGAGCTTACACTAATTTGTATCTTTTCAGAAGTACTGAACATCAAGTGACAGTCTACCTGGTAACAGGATGAGGTGTCTCAATATATTCCACACCCACTGAATTACTGTCTTAGGTAGAGTCTGTAAATTCAGACCCTGTGTAGGTCATACAGAGGAGACAAACAGATGTAATGAAATAACAATACATTTGTGCTTTCCTTTGATTTATAATTAGCATCATCTTCATTTTCCTCCTATCTCCCAAAATTCACATTTTCTTCCCTTTTTTTGTAGCTATTCTTGAACTTTGCTGTGCACATCTTAGGCTTTTTGAAGTCAAATATATTGGCCTATGCTGCACTAATCTTCCGTAATTGATTTGGAATGTGTGCCAGTGTCTTCTATTATTTTGTGCTGATATCTTTATACGACTGGCTTTTATCCAAAGTGTCATCTTTTGCATTCTCTTTATCTGTTTGCTCTTTTTGTGCTGAGAGACCATATTGTTAGCCTTTGAGTGTTGCCCCTTCTTCACTAAAATTTTCAGCATAAAAGATACAAAGGGCAAACTCTCCAAATATTGAGAACCCCATTCTTGGCCTTTCTAATATTTTCTCCACTCTTTTTTTGTTAAGGCCATTGTTGCATGTAGTTACTAAAATGACATTAAAAGGTTTCATTCATTTTATTCTGATTTAGTGCTTTGGTAAACTTATTTTCACTGCCTTATTTTTTTTTTCCTCAACATTTGACTTTCTATTTTCCACACTATATTTGACTTGTTAAAGAAAATGATGTGATACATAATCAGAACACTGTACTCCCATCATGTTCCCATATAGGCTTCTCATGAGGCAGCTCCTCTGTGAATGCTCTACCCCCCACACCCCCTGGCATGATAGGGCACAGACTTTTCTGTTGATAGAGTCCCTTGGGAGGCACACTGGAAGGGCAAAGTAGTGCAGGAAGGCTGGACATTCCGCAAGTTCTAAAGGCCACAGGGGAAAGCTGTCCCCATGTGCCAAATGATAAGCCAGAGGGGCTGGCTAAACAGAGAGTTTTATCTGGAACTCAGGAAGAAAAAGGAGAGTTTATGAAACACTTCAGAAAATGGGACAGGCAACTCACAAGGACTATGAGGATTTCATGAGGTTAAAAAGGGGAGAATTAGAAGAGCAAAAGCCCAACTAGAACTTAATCTCTCTACTGCCATAAAAGACAACAAAGAATGCTTTTTAAAGTACATTGGCAAAAACAAGAAGGGCTAAGGAGAACTTCCATCCTTTATTGCATGCAGGGAAACACACAGAGACAAAGGATGGGAAAAAAGGCTGGGATACTTAATGCCTTCTTTGCCTCAGTCTGTAATAATAAGATTGGTTGTTTCCCAGTCCTCTGAGCTGGAAGACAGGGATGAGGAGCAGCATGAACTCCCTATAACCCAAGGGGAAATGGTCAGCAACTGCTACACCCCTTAGACACGCATAAAGCTATGGAACTGGATGGTGTTTTCATTGTGTGGGGTGTGGGTCAGTCTCTCCTCCCAGGTAGCAAGCGACAGAACAAGAGGAAATGGCCTCAAATTGTGCCAGGGGAGGTTTAAGTTAGATGTTAGGAAAAAAAATTCCTCACCAAAGTGGTTGCAAAGCACTGGAAAAGGCTGCCCATAGCAGTGGTTGAGTCACCATCCCTGGAGGTATTGAAAAAATGTGCAGATGTGGCACACATGAACGTGGTTTAGTGGAGCACTTGGCAGTGCTGGGTTAAACTTGGTGATCTTAGAGATCCTTTTCAACCTAAACAATTCTATGATTTCCATAAAAGATGTTTTAAAAGAGATAATTTTATAGTGAGCTTTAATGTAGTGGAAAATCTTCTTGGTTTCATACTGGGGATCCTTGTGTTTTCATCTTCATTATAAGGCTCATAATATATATGACTTTAATCAAAAAGAAGTCATGCATATTATGAGCCTTAAAGGAAGAAAGCTATTCCTAGACAACAGAAAATTCCTGTGTTGTTTGTATTTGACTATTTACATTGTCCAGCTCTTTCTTCATGTGCCATCTGTTGCAAAAGGAGCTCTAGATAACAGAGAAGAAAACTAGTTCTTTGATATCTTGCTATGAATTTACAGCAGTGATCTACAGAGGAAAAAAATATAAAATTCAATTTAATTGTGAGCCAGGAGAAAATCACATATAACCAATATCCTCAATACGTTTTTTTTTTTTTGTTTTTAATCCAAATTCCAACCAAACCATTTCTCATTTCAGACCATTAAACCTGGGATAATAGAGCAGCCTTATTCAGCACGGTACATAATCATTCCCTTAGCCAAAAATATGTGGCTAATTCAGTCAGTTCAACTACTATGATTACTAATAGGCCTGCGTGCCTGACTGACATGGAAAAATGAAGTATTTTCTAGAGCAGAGGGCTTCACAAACTTTCTTTTTTTGGCTTTATTATCAGCCAGATGCCTATCACCAACTTAATGAAGACCTTGTAGCCATCCTCTCCTGTGTTCAGTTCATGACATCATCAGTGATTCATCTTTTACTACTCTAAGACCAAATTTTTTTGCATATGGGAAAGCTTTCATGAATGAACCCAGCCAGACCCCAGCTATTCAAGTGAGTGAAAAAGACAGTTTATTACATTCTTTTCGTAAGCAAAATAATGATTTGCATGTCTATGGTTTTAGGCTTGTAAGTACTGTAAGAACATATGTATAGAAGTTTGAGACCTGATTCTCCCAAATATAAGGATTGTTACCTGAATGCTTTAGCGATTAAACCATTTGGCTGCATTTCTGGAGTATTAGATTTCCTCTTGTATCATTATACTAAACTTAATATTTGCAGGTAACACCTTGTAGCTGTGTATGGGTTTTTTTTAGTAGTACTAAAAATAATAATGAATTATTATGTCTTTAATGATAATGTAATATCCTGTGTGGAACTGATGCAATTACAATTAGTCCCCATCTAAAATACTATATGATCCATTTTCAAAATATGTTCATCTCCATAATACCTCTGTTATGCATTATTAATTATAACTTGCCATTATTTTACAGAAGAACTGGAAAACAGAGATTCTGTGCACACTGTTCTTTGAATGTAGATTCACTAATTGACCGTGTTATTCATGAGGAATGATGCAAAGGCCAGGTTTAGGGTAAGCCAGCTGCTGTGCATGGTAGGGAAATTTCTAGTACCTCCTGCCCTGTAAAGTGCATCCAAAGGTGCTGTTATCTGCAGTGGCAGCAGATCCACCCCAGCAGGATGTGTCTGGCCACTGTCATGTTTCTTGCCTGCCTTTGCAGTGGCATCACAGAACTAATATGCATGCAAGAGAGAACAAAATTCTTAGAAGGTACTGATTTACCATTTACAAGAGAGAGTGAGATTTTTAGTCAGTCCTCATTCTGACTGCTTACAGGGTAGATAAGGAAGGGACAAGGTAGATACCTGGAACCAGAGTACATGAGTATATGAGCATGTGGCACTGTTGGGACCAGACTGCTCAGGTTCAGTAAAGACTCCATCACTGAGGCTACATAACTTGCCTTGTATGTGGTAAAGCAGGAAATGAAATTTTTTATTTCCATATCCCATAGTAATATTGTAGATATTTGGCTTTCTGCCCTATGACTGAAACAACTCACACTTGCCAGTTAGTGTTTGAAATATTCTTAGAAGGCAGGAGATTATTATCCTGTGTACACAGGTATTAGCCCTGAACCCAAAGCCTGCAGTGTTTAGCTGATTTCGATCACGGATTTGAATTTTCTGAGCAACTTGAAATTCAAGACATAGCACCACAGAAGATCAAATCCTTGTACAGTCTGTCTAAATGATTCAGTAGGCTATTTTGCCATCTTGTCCTATGATTAACTATGGTGAGTAGTAATTAGCAAGGGTGCTTTAAGCTCTTGATTTAATGTGCTTTTAAAATAGATACAAGGTAAATGGAACCCTGGACAATCTTTCTGGCTTTCTCTTCTATAGCATTTCAAAGGCACCTAGAAACTTGGCTTCTAAGTACTGCTAAGCAGATTTTAGACCCAAAGGGCATAAGATACATAAAAATTAGTCTGGCTGTAACAGAAAATGGTAAGGAGAGATTGGCAGCATTACATCAGAGAACACCATTTCTTCAGCATAAAAGAGAAACAGAATGTGATACCAGGTTGGACTATCTCTTAAAACTCTTAGACTTCACATTACATTAATAAGCTAATTTTTCTCTCATGCTAGCATTATTATGTACAGGACAAGAATATAATGCTTTTGTGCATAATTTATTCTTTCCCCAGCCTAATCTCATACTCTGGGGACAATTTTCAGAGTTCGACTCCAAATTCACAGGATTTGAAGAGATGTTGAAGTAAATGTAGTTGCAGCCACAGGAACGTGAGTAATGCTGGTATTAAAAAAAAAAAAAAAAAGCAGATAAGTAAACAAACTACCAGTACAAATCATTGCTAGAAAGTGTACTGAAACTAAGAATTCAGGAGGAAACAGAAAATACTGGGTGATTCATGAGTAAGCATATAGCAGCCTTCTAATACCTAAAAATGACCTAGATGGAAGCTGGAGAGGAATTTTTAAAAGGACACGTAGTGACAGGACATAAGGAAATAGCTTTAAACTGAAAGAGGTCAAGATAAGATGCGATATTAGAAGAAGTTCTTTACTGTGAAGGTGATGAGGCACTGGAACAAGTTGTCCAGAGAAGCTGTGGATGCCCCATGCCTGGAAGTGTTCAAGGGCAGGCTGGATGTGGCACTGGGGACACGGTTCAGTGGAGAGCTTGGCAGTGCTGGGTTAATGGTTGGACTGAATGATCATAGAGGTCTTTTCCAGCCTAAATGGATTTTGTGATTCTTGACTGATAAGTCACAGAGAAGCACTGTGGTCCACCATGAAGTTTAATGTGTAATATCATCTCAAGCCAGCTTAGAGACTTTTATTGCAAGCTCTGTGAGACCCCCTGAGCATTAGTGTTATTTACTTCTCACAACATTGCTTTTACAGTATTTTCCATCCAGAAATTTGCTCTGCACTTCGCTTTCTATTCGAGATTTAAAAGGGGGAGGAATTTGGCCCTCTTTTAAGTTAAAAATGGTTGATTCAGTTAATTAATCAATTAATCTGTTATTACTACGCAAAATTGAAGTGAAAATTCTGTGAACATAGGATGTGTCCAAAATATCGTGGAAAAGGACTGCAAAAGATCTGTTAGACTGAATTATTATATACAATTAGTTCCTGTTGTGAAATGGGATAAAAAGCTAGTGGTTGGAACTGGTCCCTCAGAAAATATTTCTAATTAGAAGTAGTTCAGCTTTAGTATCAGATTGGTTGTATAATTAAAAGTAGATCAATGTAAGAAAATAAAACGGACTGCTGTTCATGAAGTAGAAGTTCCTTACTCTCTCCTTCAGTGCAGTTCAGCATGTCTGATATTTCTGGGAAATTATATTGTCACACTTGGTATAACAGTCACTGTCCCAGCCTCAGTCACTATAACATCTACATTTAAATACACATTTAGTGCATGTAGTGTAGGGGACAGATTTTAGAAAGTATTTGGGCACCTAATTCCTACCCTTTTGTTCTCCAGTGTCCTTCCTAATCAAGTCACAAAGATTTCTTTATGAAGTCACCTGTATATCATATAAATCCCCAAAAATGTGCACTTTAATGATATTTCTTGTACTCTCTAATCTCTAGTATATTTCTGTGTAGTATTCTCCTGCACTCGAGATTCAATAAATAGATGGTTTCCTAGAAGTCAAGGCAAATGAAATATAAATACGCGTTTCAGTATGAATTCCTAAAGCATAAGGAAATGGGATTTTTCCAAAGTTTGTCTTGCTGCTGGAGTTTATTGTGACTTTTTAGTTATCAGGGGTATTTTTCAGTCTCTTGTGCAATGATTTGTTAATCCCTATTGCCAGAGAATATGGGGCTTTTCTATGCAGTTATCTTTGCTTTATGGATGACCGCAGGAAGACAGTGACAAAGGTGGGACTTGGCAAAATCTACTTTATTTGATACAAAATAAAATAGGAAAGAAACAAAATTCTATTTTTTTCACTCTATAGGATATACTACAAATAACCTAAATTGCAAAGTACCTTGTCATTGAATGCTAAATGGCATTCAGAGCTGTATAAATTATACAGGGTGCATAAGACAATTTCACATGTAAAGCATTTTTATTTGCACTTTCTGTATAGGCAAAGAAAAGCCATATACAGTTTGTAGAAGAAGTTCATACATATTGCTCTGCTGTAGCAGTTTGCATTCCAGGAAGTGATATCTAAGTACCCTTAGTGTTCTCACTGCATATCCACTCAAAGGAGGCAGAAATCATGCAGCACTGGCAAGCCATAAAATTGTAAAAGACTCTATGTAAAGGCTCTTCTTCATCTTCTCTGCTTTTCCAGCTGTACTATTTTGACTAAAGAAAAGCTTTGCCGTTATTTACAGACTTCTCCGTGCCTGTGTTCTCAGGCAGCTATGATTGCATTACTGCTGGATGATTTTCTGTGGCCCTTTGATATGGCATGCCTCAGATATATGGAAAATAATGAGTCCCTGAGTCTGAAAAATGTCTTGAGCCTTATTTTAAACCTTGCAGCATCCATCTTCAAATTGAACCACTTTACAAGCCTAAGTATAAGCACCCACTTAATTATTTTGTGGAATGGGAATGCTGATGAGCCACAGAAGCAGTAGAGAGGGAAATCTTACTGAAAGATTTTATTGCAGCTTTGCTCTGTGTCCTGGCTTCTCAGTGCATTGTAACCTCAAGGGTGTAGACCAACAAACTCCTCCACCCCACCAAAAGAACAAAACCAAAAAAACAACCCAGAGAACAACTGGGAGAGAAAATAAATGAAAAAAAAATTTACCCCGTTGCTACTATGAAAAACATAAAAAAAAGTATGAAGAAATATTTTATGTTTTTCAGATGTGTGTTATGTGAAACAGAATTATCTTTAGGAATGTGAAGGTATTGAAAATTTATTTCAAGTGCTATTAAAAAAAATGGTGTAGTGACTAAAAAATGGGTTCTTTTCAAAGAGCTAAGCCAATTCCAAATTCCCCTGAGAATCTACCAGGTGTTCTTTTAGATGTGTCAAGTGTATCTCTCTGCTATTTTTCTTTTTAGTCTTCCTAAAGATTTTTTACAAAAATTTGCTATGAGATAAAAAGTGATGACTTCCATTTTTTTGTGGTTGATTGATACCACTGTCAAGATCCAAGTTTTTGGGCTGCTTCACTGCTGTGAGAGGAAAAAATCCTTCCCTGTTATCTTTTTTTAAGAATTTCATCAGGTCAGTATTGTATATCATGTACAACTTTGGAACATGGGAGTTCTAAGAGAAGAACCTGAGTATTTTTCAGGTGGAACTGATATATGGAAACATTCATTATCAAACTGTGGAAGTCTGGGACACCTCCCCAAGGCTGCATGAAATTTGAACATTCCAGTGCAGAAATGCAGAGTAATCCCATCCCTCTAACAGGAAGGTCCAGCAGATGCTTTGTGTCCTGGGCAAGAGCAGACACGTGTCAGTCTTTAGTGGGGGCTGAAATGTTTGGCTCCTGGCTCAGTAAGAAGCCCTTTCCAGAGAGCAGTCTGCACTCATAAGCAGCCCAGCCCAGTAGGGGTACCTTCAACTTCTCTCAGAGAGGATCTACAGAATCAGCACAACAGCAGAACAAATGATCTCTGTGGTCATACAAGACGACTTGAGAATGTTTTATCTGCTGACTTAGCTATATTTAAAAAGGTACTCTATTCCCTCTAAAACAGAAAGATAAGACAAGACTTAGAAAACAAAGAGGTTGGGGGTTTAATTACTTGAAAAATTATGAATTATCATCCTTTACAAGAAAAAAACCAAGATTTCTTAAGAAAGGAGAAGTTATCAAGTAACGGGCAAAAGAGAAGTCTTTTAAGTAGTGGAAAGCATTTTACAGAACAACTCCTTCATTGCTGCTACTGTAGAAAGGGAAGAACAGAGTATGTACAGAGTTTTAATAATTATTAGCAGCACACAAATGGCAGTGATGCAGAGGCTGTTCTGGATGTCACACCAATTCTTTCTAATTATTTGGAGCGTGCACAGTATGATTCAGTTATCTAAAATGTGTGTAAGATTAGAAATATTCTAGAGAATTCCTTACAGCTCACTGGTACCACTCAGGATTTGTAGAAGTCTGTGCCTTCTGCAGTAACATCTGAAGGCCCAACAGGATACAGAAGGCATTTCAAATGCTACCAAATACCTCTAGAAAACAAGCCCCATGCCTAATGCTTCACTAAAACACTACTCCCACAGGACAGATTTTGGGACAAAACATCCAATCAGTAGTTTTTCAGTAGTTTTAAATAACTAAGTTACTTTCTTTAATCAGATTTACTTTCGTAATAAAAGCAAAAATCCTCTAACAATTCTATGTTGTTACAATATCCATGTAAATTACTTCCTGGCAAATCACGTAAGGAGTTTTATTCTGATTATTGTTGCACACTGAGCTTGAATGCTTTTTTTTTAGACACCAATATATTCTCATGAAATCACACTGTAATATATACTTTGGATTTTATTTTTATTATTATTAGTGGCATAACTTGTTGGGAATTACTGTTAGAGGATCTCAGTATTTAAAAGACACTTTTTTTAGGGTACACAGTACTGAAAAACCAATAGATAAATAGACAAATTGCATTGTATCCTTTGAACTACTTCTTTTTTATAAGTGTGATTTGTATGTTTCATAGCAAGCATTCGCTCTCTTGAATTTCAAGCCAAAATTACTTTGACTTAGAGAACCAAGACATGGGTTTAGCTGTCCTTGAGAAGGTCTGCTAAGGGTTCACAGGAAAATGGACACACATTTGAGGAGAGCAATTCACATCCAAAGAAGGAAAAAGGCCTTCCTATGACCACAACACCACCCATTACTGAATCATATCCTAGGTAGCCTGGATTCTATAAGGTGGGTGGAAAAAAGACTATTTGAAAGAATATTTGAGTCTGATCATTGTGTCGACAGTTGGCAGCCTTTCCCAAAGCACAAGCGAGAGTGCCGTGATCTTTATACCACTGGTTTTGTGGTCCAGTGCAGAAAAGAAGCAGAAAAAATGTGTGTGTGGAAAGAAAGGACAGTGTTCACAGATACTTGTTTAGAACTAGAAAATGGAAAAGTCAGACATCAGAAAAATATTTGTAAACTATGAGGAATGGTACAATTTTCCCAGGAAAGCAACATCATCTAAAATGCAGAGTGGAATTTCTGCAAGTGCACCTTCTGTTGGATTATTACAGACATTAAAAAGTAACACGAGGCTCATAAATGTCACCTGGGAATAACACATAATCAAACTGTCACAAATGGTCTTCTGAACAGCCAGAGTCTACCAGTGTTCTTTTACATAGTTGGGGCTATATTTCCCTAGTGTTTGATAACTATGCTGGAGAATTGATTCCTATATGGGATCTTCTTCACTAGATGACTTTACTAAGCTTTAACAGTAAGAAAGAATGGATTAGGTAATAAAAAGAAGTTTTCCACTGAAATAAGTAGAGCTGTGCTAATTTACCTCTACTGAGTCTAGCCTTAGAAAGCCAATAATACACACATGAAAAAAGGCTGTGGTTTGACAATGCCTAGACCTACAAGGGAAATGGAGTCTCTGAAAAATAATATCATGACAAGTGTGACAGAAAAAGCCCTTGGATGCCCTGAAGCATTAAGCACACAGCTTTAATCGTGTGCAGGATTATTTGTGGTATCAAAAAGAGAGCCATCATGCTGGCCTAGCACAGTGGATATTGCATACATTAAAACTCACAAGCAAAAGTTAGAACTGAAAAGTTGCTGCAGGTACTAATAAGAGCAATGAAAAATGTAGTCAGTTGTCTTTGTGCGAAAAATACATTACCTTTGAGACACAAATATTATTTAGTGATGAATTATTCATGTTATGCATGACCAGCATAAAATAACCAAGGAGCAAACTAATTGTATATGCTGGATACATGTTATTTTGTAATCCAAGTCTGTGATTGAAACTAATCAATTCATTCCCAAATGACACTTTTCAGTGGAATCCCAAAGATAAGGACAAAATTGTACATACTTCCATTATATTAATACAAATACCAAAATCCCTTAGGATTAAAGTTTTCACAGGAGAAGTACACCATATAACACAGGAGTTAATGGACCAATTATGAAATTATGAAACTGTACCAAAGCATTTAAAGCTGCAATGATTAAGTAGTTTAGTGGAACAAGTCTTTTAAATGAGATTGTCTGGGAAAGATACAGTGTTGGTTCTGGGACTGTTTGGTACAAACTGACCCATCAGAAAGAGGACTATTTAGGCCTAAGAAGTAGTGAAAAATTAAGGAATGATGAGAGATGAAGCTCTCAGTTATTGTTTATATAAATTATCACACTAAGACAAACAACTGTATCTTGCCTTCTGCTCAGAAGATGAAACTACTGCATCCAGAACTGACAGCAGAATAAAACCCCACTAATGACTGTTTTGTTATATCCAAGATATTTCTGACTAGGAGTATACCAGAGAGTTAACAGTGTGCATAAAATTATTCTTAGATATTAAAATTCTGGCATGAAGGATCATTCTAATATGGAACTACTTATCAAATAGGTGATTGAAATGGATAGAGGGCTTCATGCAGTTGTGATAAGATGACTTTGCATTTTGGCCACAGAAATGTAGAAATAAGGGTCTGTGAACACCCTGACACTTTATAAAGCATGTGAATCCAGTATAACTATATATATATGTACATATATATATATATATACATATTCTGAACTCCTCTCTATAAACATTAGTTCAGACAGAGTTACTCCCATGTCTGAAGCTGAGTCTATATCTTTGTCTGTTTTAAAGGCCTAATCATGACAAAGGCAATATCAACTACAAATGAGCTTGCATAACAGGAATGTAACTTGTTTCAGTGAGATCACTGTTGTGTAAGAATACCAACTCACCACTGAAATATATGAAATAATACTGTCCACTTGACCCAACGGTCAATTACTTCATTTCAAGCATCAGTGTTACTTTTTGTTTTATTTTGTCTTGTTTGAGCTTCCAGTCACTGAGTTTCTCTCTTTTTTTTCCCCAGATTCTGCTTATTGTAAATTTCAGATTTTTTTTCCATAAATACTGAGGGTTTTTTTTTTTGTATAATGCAGGATTGCATAAATTGCATAGATTGCATTCTTGTGATCTCTGATACCTTTCACTTTCAATCACATGTTTTTAATTTAATTTAATTTTTCTCCAGACAGAGCAGGAAAATCACTTTCTTCTTTGTTACTGTCATGCTTAGAGAGACAAAGCTTATATTTGCCCAGTTAGCTGCTGCAGCTTTGTTTTGGGATTGTACATTCAATTCACGATTGGTGGTTTTTCAAAGACATTTCATCTGATGATATCCCTGATGATAAAGAAGATGCCCTTTTATAATAATATATACAATAATTTATCCAATAATAACTCCATTTCAATATGATATGTGCTCTTTGTTTCTGGATTTGTATTATTTGATTGAAAGCAATGGGATAGCAGAAGAAAAACACCAAACCCAAGCCAATTCTCAATGAAAACAGTTCCAAGAATGGAGAAGTCTACTTTCAAACAAATATCTGAAATGGGAGTGATATAATTTCCCATACACCATCTCTTTATGTCCTTTTTATTAATCTTCAAAGCTGTTTGGGATCAGACTTCTTTTTGACAGGGGTTACAGACAATGGCTGCTAGGCTGATGTTCTTGTGCAAGGGGACAGATGCCAGCAGCAGAGAAGCAGAATCCGCAGGGACCTCTCTGCCAGGGTTTGCAAAGGTGGGAACAGATAAGACCTGCACCACGTATAGTAACATACTTTGACCCATGCAAAAGGTAGAAGGGATAGTGAATTGCTTGGTGCCTGAGGAATCATACACTTTTTGCTCACATGTGTAGAACAATATGAGGAACTTGGATTTGGATAATCTAAACGGTGCTGTTTGAAAAGAGACCATAGGAAAATAAAAATCAATTTTCTGGAACCAAAGCCAAAACTAGCAAAAAACACTAACACACATCTTTTATTTACTGTTAAATCTCTTTGTGGGGAATTTGGCTTCAAAAACTTGGAATAGGTTCTCTTTCTCTTAAGGTGAGGGCATGATAAGGGAAGAACAGTAGATGTGGCAAGTCTGAGAAGCAATCTATTGCTTTTTTTTTGTTGACCTTTGCATTCACCTTGCTGCTGAAATCATATTTTTTCAGAATTATGAAGAGAGGAAATCTGTTCATAATAAAATCCTGACTTGTTCCCTTCCTGCTCAGATTTTATCCATAATAAAGGGTGTTTCTACATGGTCCAAGTACCCATGGGAACTATAAACATAGTACTGAAGTATTTTTTTACTTTTGGGACCCTGAGTCATGTTAGGGTAGAATAACAAATAATGAATTTTTTAGAAAAGGCTTTTGATGCTACTGTTTATATGTGTTATCCAATAAATGTCCCATGCAGACTGCATAAATAGCCCTGGTGATGCCCAGAATTTCCCCCTCTTGTGTGAGCATGTGAAGCATCAGTGTACAGAATCAAGGCTTTGGGAAGCAGAAAAGGTCGTGCAGTTAGAGGACTTGCTCCACAACCAGCAGCCTGTGATGCTGAAGAGCCTTCTTTGTCCTCAGGACTGATTGTGTTAGACCCTCGTTGCAGTCAGTGGAGAGAAACAGGAACATTTAATGTTGCTATTCATCTTAATAGAAGGGGTCATCCGCTGGAGAAGCACTGATCATTCACCACTGACTCAATTGGCTGCGTGTCTGTAAAGACAGACATCTCTATAGATGTCAGAGGTATATTTTCCTGGGGTAAAATGAGGCAAATACCAGTCCCCGGGGATTTTGGTGGTACCCAGATGTTATAAAAACAAAGTGAGTATGAGATGAATGATAAATATTGTGCTAGGAGACCTGTAACATCAGGCCTCAAGATTTTGAGTCTGGGCATCCCAAAATTGCACATGGTTTCAACTTTCTGTTACTAAAGATCCTCTCTATCCATGTGACTAGAATTAGTGCTGATTTACCTTGGAAGATGGTTATAAAGACTGTAAATTTGTATAATTTTGACAATCATCACGGGAAGACCAGAGAAGAAAATATGTGCTCTAGCTTTGGATCAGGACAAAAGTACCTTGCCAAGAAACAACTTGTAGAGCTGTGTACTGAATAACACTTTGTCATCATTCTTCCACTGAATACAATTAATCCTGTGCAGTAACTGCCAACATGGCAGTCATTGTCCTTTCAGGATTTACTAAAAGATAGGAGTTCTGTAATAAATGACTGAACACCCATTTGTGTAATTATGACTTGTCAGTTGAAATACTCTATTTAGAGAATAAAGTGTCACTGCTGGTGCTAAACTCCTGTGAGGTGACCACAGCACTGGCTCAAGAGGCTGTCCACAGAGACAGGAGTGACAGCAGCTCTCCCTGTTGGCCATTTCCCCACAGACCTGAGCCGTGGGGTTTATCCATTTCACCACATTTAACAAGGCTGAAGAGCAACAGCCCTTTTTCTCCTGAGCATCCCCTCTGGCTCTGGCTGCCTCCATTGACAAGGTGGCTGTGTCACAGCAGGGAGAATGCTGGTAGGTGACACAGGGGCCCAGGATGTGTGCAGAAAAGGCTGTGTGGGAGCCAGCCCAGAGCGGAGTTGAAGAGGCCAGAGCATGAGGTGAGAGGGCACAGAGGAGGGCAGGGGAAAAAAAAGGAGGGCCTCCTTTTCCAGAGCCAGAGGTCCACACAAGGCTCTAGCTATGTGTCTTTAGCCACNCCTCTCCACCTTCTCTTATGACACTAATGCCAAGTTAAGGTATTGGGAGACTTGTAGAGCCCTGGACAGGGGCTGCCCATGGCCAGTGAGTGTGGGTGCCCTGTTGTCTATTCTGCCTTTTACAGCTCCATGCCCAGAAAGAGACAGGACCAGACATGGCACATACTGATCCTCAGCCACACAAACAGAGAGTTTCAGGGACATTGGATCAGAACAGATGGAATACCTTACTTTCTGGTGTTCACAGCTGTGTAATGTGCCTGCAGTAACTCTGAAAGTTGCAGACATAACAAACTAAAATTCTTCCTTTCAGGAAAGGAAATGAAATCTTGAAATCAGAGAACCAAGTGGAACAAACACTCTGGAAAGGAGATATGATAAAATAAAATGCAATTGAAAAAGGAAGAAAATTGGGAAATGGAGCAGCTACAATGAAATGGACTGAGATGAAATGAGGTGCAGTGAAAAGGACCAAAACTTGACAAAATTATTCACACTGAAATCATGAAATCAGGGAAGAAAGATAAACAAACAGACAGGAGAAAAATGTGAGGAAATGAAATGCTAAAAAAAAGAGAGAAAATTGTGAAACCAAGTGAAAAACAATAAAGTGAATGGGACGACATGAAGTACAGTGAAATGGACCAAAGCTTGCCCAATTTATTTTCACTGAATTCATGAGATTTAATTTCCTTTCCTGAATGGAAACTCCTTGGTGTATCTTAATTGTCCCTCCTGGATTTAGTTTTTGGAGAGAAGGTATAGAATAGTGTGGTGTCTCAATGCAGATTAGATACCAGTCATTTTGTGTGACTGGAAGCACGTGATTCATTTTAGGATTTGTTGTGCCAGACAAGTACTAGCATCATCCCAGGCTTTAATGTGACACAGCTGAAGTTTCTGCATTCTACAGGAGGGCATTCTGTATCTGGAGCTGAGCACCCACCAAGTGATCCACATCCCAGAGAGACTGACATCCCCATGGGCTTTCTTCCTGACTGAGGAAGCAGGATGGCTCCAGCCAAGGATGAACCTGTGTTTTTCTTCGTTGCGTGCACTAGTTCTTGTTGAAGAAATGAATGAGGTTTAGTCAACTTCACCAGGCATCTGCTTCTCAAAAGCATGACCTAGCCTCACATAGTTTTGCCTTCTGGCCAAAGAATTTAAAATAATTACTTCTCAGGATTTAATCAGTCTTATTAAAGGAGTTATTTAAAAAGACAGAATTCTTTCTATAATAAGGTTCAAATCTGGGCCCAGTTACTGTTTTGGCCCAGAACACAGCAGAAATGAGAGCACCTGGTATCCAGACAAGAAAATATTTTTTTTCCATTTGAAGCAAACAGGTTTTCATTAGTAACATTGTGCTACTGCTATTTAGCAAGACTTTCTGTTTATTCTTAATAAGAAAAAGGAGCTTGAATAGTGCAGAGAGTGTGTGTAGTTTCCAGGAAACCCTATCCTGTGTCTCTTGAACTCTGTTCAAGAACCTGCTCCAGACAAAAGGTGTCCAAGGCATGTATCCAACCTGCAGGTGGTACAGACTGGCAGCAGCATGTGCAAAGTTCCTTGGGCTTTAGTCTAAAGGCCTTTGCTCTTGAACATAGGGGGGACTGAAAAAGATGTTACAAAAATAGAAAATTAGTCCTTTTCGTTGTTATTTTGTAGCCACTAGGGTACCTATGCACAGAGGTTACAGAGATAGTGTACAGACCTTGTAACACTGGAGATAATGTCACCGAGAGAGCTGTGAATGTGTGGCTTATGGGACATCATCAACAGGAACATACTTACTGTCTGAGTATGACATCCTTACTAATGCTAGAGGTAAAGCTGGATAACTTTGAAAGCATTATATCTTTTCACTGCATTAACTGACATGAGTTAGAGAACAGTTATTTCCTTGCTGTAAAGCTTCTGATAACAGGTAGGATTTTTCAAAAGATAATAGGAAGACAGATTCAACTGAAATTATATGAAATTTAGACATCCTAGTTTCTTTTGAAAAATTCATGTATACATCCTTTTGCTTCTTGAAAACCTGTACTGTCATGTAATAACTTCACTCATTTCATTCACAAAAAAGGAAAGAGAAGGATGTCATTTTTTGTGAGATCTAAAGGAGGACTTTCTGCTCTGGATGTTTTTGCAATTAGGTGGTGCCCTTAGAAATTAGCTTGGGGAACCACAATGCTTTGTGCTCCTGGTATGAGTGTATACTACTGTTAACATCCCTCACTGTGGTTGATGTACCCTTATGCACTTCATCTGTGTGCACACCTGCTAAATCAAGATGACTTTAGTCTTAGCAGTGACCCAGCATGTAAAGAGTCACTATGAAACTTAGCTGGCAAAGTAAAAACTGGAAAGTGTGGCTGTGCTTGAGTTGTCATGACTGAAACTTTCTCCCGGACTATTTAAAATGTGACTCTCATTTTGAGGAGAAGGTGTGTTCTCATTTGTTTGTAGTATCTCTCTGAATGACACTGAATGGGGCTCATGGGCAGTGTGTCTCTGCTTTGTAAACCCTTGAGTATCCTGTACTACTGGTGTATGACAAAAGTGAAACACAGGTTCAAGCAGCTAAGAAGGAGATTGGGTAGCATATGTAAACTGATCACAGAGTAAGCTGGGAATCAGGAAAAAAAAAAGATGGTAGAAATCCTTGAGGGAAATACTTCAGCAGAGAAAGCAAAATCTTTTAACACAGTGAAACAAGAGCTTGGAGGATGTGGAGGTGCTGTATATAAATATACCGGGGGAAGAGAAGAAAAAGGCAGACTGCTTTTGGTCCAAAGATGTTCCTCAAATATGAAAAGAGTTTTTCTGATCTTGTAATATGACTATGTAATATGTAATATTAATGTATTATAAATATTACAAATACTATGACTATTATAAATATTACGAATATTAATGAGGAGATGCATCTGATAACCTCAAGGTTTCTTTTCAGGCTTGGGAAGACCTGGGAAATAACTAACTTATTTTATTTTTTAGACTCTGAAAGTTTTCTATGGCAAGAGCCTGTCCTTATGTTCAAGTGAGACACCGCTCTGAGCCCTGTGTCATTTCTCCATTGGAGTCAACATCAACACTGCATTTTGGTTGCCAGAGTACCTCTGAGAACTGTCACAGTAGGTAGTAGCTTACAGCACTTGCCAGTCATGAGTGAGATAACAGCTGTGGTACAACTGCTGAATTTGTGCCAGAGCTAAGAGAATCAGGCTAACCACCTTCCTTTTCCCACTGTTTGAAAGACCCTGGAGTTGTAGTGATTTCTAAAAGGAAAAGTTTCTGGTGTCCCTGTGTCCATCTCTTTACCTACAAAGCAGTGAGTCTGGCCCTCCAGGTTTCTGTCTCATCTTCATCCCTTCTCTCTTAATCACCTTCCTTCATTTCTCTGACCCTTGTTTGGTTCCAGTCTTTCATCTTCAGGGAAAATGCCAAACTGAATTTGTTTGCTGCCAAGAAGCTTTGAGCCAATGCTGGTGCAGAAGGAAAGCTTCAGGTTGTACAGTGTGGCACATGCCTGAAAGCTTCTGCTGTCTGGTTTCACTAGAAACACTTTGAGTTGCACAGAACAGCCCTGATTCAGGGTTAGTGTTAGTCCAGCACTGAATTTAATTATAGGCTCGGGATTTCTCTTTGACCTATTAGCATCCCAAATACGTGTGTGCTTTGGGTCAAGTTCATCCTTCCTCTTAATTTATTTGATGCAGAACTGCTGTAGTGGTAAATTGATTGTGTGTTTGTGGTGGTATGGCATCCTTGTCTCTCTCCTGCTGTAAAGTAATGACTCATATTCTTCATCAAAGCAAACCTTATAAAGAATTTAAAAATGTGTGTTTGATGCCATAAATGTTTCTGTTTCTTTGTTTTTGGGAGATGTTCTTTAAAAATTATTAGTAGAACAAAAGTACAAATGGATCTTCAAATATTTATGGATGCTGGAGTTTTCTAAAAGTTACTGATAAGACACACATGATAGGAATATTGTACTAATTACTCCAATACCATTAAGTATGGTAATTATTATCCAGAAGCTAGAATTAGTTTATAATCTAGATATGGACATTAAAAAAAAATCCAAGAAACAACCATTAGGTTTATTGTTTTAGTTGAGAGAAGTTAGATTAGAGGGGAAATATGTTAGTCTTAAACATGGAAGCAACATATTGAAGCAAACACTTGGAAATAAATGGTCACAGTAGACTTGGGCAGAAGAAAATGGATGGGCAGAAACAGGAACATAGGACTTAGTTTAGGAGAAAGAAAAATATTATAATGGTGAAGGAGCCTGAACACTGAAATGGATTGTTTGGGGATACTGTGGAATATCCATAACTAGGATTTTTAACAACAGGGTAAATAAACATAGGTCAGAAGTGATTTAGGCAGAAATAATTGTGCCCAGGGACAGGATGTACTAAATGACTTCCCTTTGGGAATTATGTCATTATTTGTCTCTTTATGGATGACCTTTGAGGGGCTCAGGAATTGTGTGAGTATGGAGAATGACTGCTCCTAGTGACAGTCTTACCAGTATAGTTGCAATTTATATTAATGGTGCTTTTCTTTGGAATATGTATGCAGATGACTCTGATAGAATTTCTGGTATTTCATAAGCACTTTGGAAAGGGAACACTGTAATTTGTACAAGAGAATAATCAGATATTTTGGCAAAAAAATTGAAGACCTTATGCTTTTTTAATATATGTTTATAAAAACTACAGTCATTCTCTTTATGTAAGATTTTCAGTGATGAGGCTCATCAAGGACTTCAAAAGCACTTTAGGTGAGATCTGAAACTTCTTTATAACAGCCAACATTTTCATATTACTTCTTAATGGGTTTCATGTCAGGCTTTTTGTGCCCTGTTCAAATGTAGCGACTGCTTTTTTTCTTGTAGGAATGAACACACAGTATGACAAATATTCATTTTACCTTGGTCAAAGGAAGTTTTTCCATTTCCACAGCCACCTGCATGTGTCCAACACCATGTTCCTGGGCTGTGTTGAGGAAAGCTGTGATATATATCTGATCTTGAATCAGATCTGTCTGCCTTAGTGACTGCCAGAGACTTTGACTATTTATGCCTGTTAAGAGACCATGACACATCTTATGAAAAGACAAGCTGTGTTATCAAAATACTGCTTGCCACACAGAAAAGCATCAACCCTCCTTATCTTGTTTCTTTAAATGCATCTCAGACTGAATTTAATGGTGTTGCTGTTTTTGCTCAGACAGTTTTCAGTCTACACCCACTCTGCCTGACACAGACAGCCCCCTTAAAAAACCCAAGAAAAATTTAAAAACTTGACTGCATTTGAACCCATTTACATTTGTTATCTTAACACGTCAAGACTAGAAGTTTGAAAACATGTAATGATGTTTAAGATTGCTACATAAATGAACATTTTTTCCCCCTTCCTTATGTCTTTAGGTGGGTCTTTCCCCCTGCTTCCATCGCCCTACCAAATGCAGCTATTTGCTGAATTTTGTAAAATAGAAACACCTGTTCTCAATGCATTTTTAGAAAATGGTTATTGTTTTTAAAAGAAAAAAATATAGAAGTAAGAATTACAGTAAGATGAAGTACCTGGAGTGTCCAGACATAAAACCAGTATAACTTAATGTCACTTTAGGAAGAATATTAGAGAACTATGAGAATAATTATTATTGAAGAAGGTATAAACATAATGAATTTGAATGTAGATGGGTTCAGACTCTGCATAGTATTTTCAAAGCTTCTCTGCAGTCCAGAAGAGTTGCTGTTATCTTTATATACCTTGTTGATATATTTTCCATGAAAAGCAGGAAAATTCGACAAAATTGCATACTTCCAAGTAGCAGTGTTGCCCAAAACTGCATTTATCTTGTACTGTTTCTGGTAGTGAGCTGGTGAGCGATCATGCCTTGAAGCTTGGATGGCTGTTCTTCAGCAGAATCCAGGGGTCTACAGGAAGGAACCCCAGGGTAAACACAGCCTGTTGGTTGCTGAAGGCATAGCCTGTGGCACTGGGGGTCACAGCCTTCAGGGGCTTTCAGAGTTCTTTTCCTCAGAAACCTGCTGGTTTGTGTGGCCAGAGCTGTGATTGTCTGCCCACCTCCCTGGCTTGCTCCTGAGTAAAGCCCAGCACCTGTGCTTACTGTTACATTACTGTCACATTACAATTTCAGTCAGGTTGCAGGAGCTAAGCAGGTGATGACAGAATGTTACTCATGGTTTTGAAGCAGTGACAGGGACACACCTTTAATGTGTATCAGTGATGCAGGGAAGAGGTAAGAGCCAAAGGCTATGAGGGAAAGACAATTTTCTTTTAAAGGTTTGCATTTCTGACCGTGGAAGTGGTGAGTGTCTGGGTCAAAATACCATGAGGAGTGATGGGTTCTTCACCTTTTTGGATATTGAGAGTCTGCATACTCTATTTCAGGTAAATAATGGGAAGCAGAATTAGAGGAAGTGCTATAGAAAAGCTTCTGACTTTACTTAAAATACATGTAATGACTTCTCATTTACTGCATGACTCTCAAGTCTGCTTGCTGTGTGCTTCTGATAAAGAGTTAATGACTTTTTGTAAACTTGAGTATTTTTTGCCAATATAATGAATACAGAGCCAGTCTCCTCTGCAACAGTCCCAACAGGTGAGGTGGGTGAGTAAATCGAGGTGTCTGGGCTTGAAGCAGCCATGACTCTTCTTTAGTGCCTTTGCTGGAATCACAGAAAAACTACTGTAGCCATTCTAAACCATATCAAATGTAATATAGGGATCAGGATTTCTTTCTTCATGGGGAATAAGAGGGTTTTGATGCTTATATTTCAGTAAAAGCTACTCTTGTTGTTCCAATGTAGTCTTAATAGTTAAATTTTCTTAGCTGCAGTCTTGAACACAGTGCAAATAGATTTACACTTGACTACTGATCCTGTTAGGCCAACTTCATGCTAACTGTTTATGGAGTTGCACTGTAAACTGCTACCAGCTCACTGCATTTGTTTCTATTCTAGATATTCTAGACAGATTACACTTGGGTGGCCTTCTCCACCCCCCAGTTTTCTATGTCCCATTTTAAAAGATTTTTTGGCTTTCTTTTCCTAAAATTTTTGAAGTCTAGGAGCAAGAATAGCATTTGAATCTTTATGTAATAAGGAGAAAATAGTTTAATAATTTATCATTGTTCCAGTCACACTGAAGTTCACAGTATTTCAACAGTAATGCCAGTTAGAGTGGACTTAAATAAAAATTTGATTATTTATCAATAAATACTGAGGAAGCTATAACTCAGAAACTAGTAATGTGTCAAACAAAATGGGCAGTTGATTTGACAAAATTAGCTACAGTACAGCCAGTTTTGTCTCCTTGTATATTTCTCCTTAGATTTATAATCTCTCAGACATTCAGTTGCAAGTGATTTCTTTAAATATTTTTTTCACTGAAGTCTACAATATAATGTAAGGTATTTTTAAAACAGATGTTCTTTGAATCATTTAGTCAGCTCCAGTTACTGATAAGAAATGGCTGAAACTCCTGCTTGCTTTGTGGAAAATATTTCAGAAGAAACTGAGAACCAGAAGGTGTTTCTACCTGTAAAGTAGTCTTGTTTATCCTTATAAAATACATATATATATATAATACCCTTGTCACCTGCTTAGTGTTGAGGGTTTATTTTATTGGTGCTTTTTAAAAATTTTTTTCATTGTTTTGGGCAACTCTCAAAGATTCACAAGAGCTGTTTAACAGCAAAATGATGTAGCCAGAGCAACTGGGTAACTATTGGACAGGGCCTATACTGATACTATTGTGTATTCATCCAACAGCCCTTTGCTAGGACATTTGCAGAAGCAATGACACATGGTTTTACTTGGAGGCAGAGGCAAGAGCAGGGCACTGTTGACATGTCCTGCCTATGGACCAAAAGGGGTTTCTGAAGCCCTGGTTTGTTCTCTCAGGTGATGCTGAGCACAACAAGGAAAGATTTGTTCTTCACAGGTTTGTTTACAAATGAGAAAGTGTAATCCACTCTATCTTAACCCATTTTGATTGTATGGCTTTATTATGATGCCTCTTGTTTCATTTTTCCTCTGAGACAAGTCTAATCCTTCTTCTTGGTTTTCTGGGAGTTTTACTATCATCCCCTTGATCTATTGCTGTTCTTGTGTTTTGCCTCTACTTCTAGAAACCAAGAGCCGGCAGCAGAGGCTTCTTTCTACCACACTGTTCACTGCCATATCCATATGGAAAGTACATGCAGAGACTTTTTAATTGATGCTTTTTCCTCTCTATTCTGAAATATAAAGAGATTTGTTTTTCTTCTGCATAAATCACGCTGTACCATAAAAGTTTGGAGAAGTTAAAGGTCCCTATTTTTTCTGATGAGTGCTTGCAATGAGTTGAACTCAGGTAGTTTGGGAACAGAGTGTGCTCACCACCCGGCAAAAACCATTCTTATTTTTAACAGTCCTAATTGCCATTCAGAATACATTACTGGAAATGATCTAACAAAGAGCATCTAGTAGTGACTGGAGCACTGAAAAAACTCCATGATCTGCTAAGGGATAATTTGTAAACTGGAAGTTTATGGGGAGATATGGAATAAAATAAAGCAAACTTCATAACACCCACAGTCAGTTTTCCCATTTGGTATGTATTTTGCTACAGTAAGACAGCCAAGCTAGACTAGCAGTAGCAGGAAATGTACAGATGCTTCTGTTCAGCACAGTTCTGCAGAGCTCACCAAATTGTGCATCAGCTACAGGCAGCAGGAGATCACTCAATTATTTTTTCAGTGCTTTTCCAAATGTCTCAGAAAGAGGCTGCTAATATTTTGCAAGTTCCCAAGAGAATTAATCTCGGAGGTCTAGGTGGCTCCTCTGGTACCCCGAAGGAAGTGCTGTGTTGTTGGGAGTGCAGAGAGCAGCCAGCATCCCATCCTTTCCTGCTGCTGTTCCCTTGCTGCGGAGAAGCGGCGCTGACAGGTTACTGTAGAGAGCAGAGAGCTGTTGGTGAGCCTACTTGATTTTCAATTTTCCTTTGCTACGTGCAGCATAGCTGGGTATCCTGCACTCCCTTGTATATTGTGAATAATTTCAGTCAGTTTCACAGATTAATTAGAACGTAAAGATCCACCCCAAAGGATGAGAGGCAATTGAAGAAGGAATTATTTCATTTGAGAAAGGATGTTTTAGTGCATATGACTTTGTGTGGGATGCTGTGACCTGGAGGCTGTTTTTTCACTGGCTGTTGATATATATGTCTGCTGAGGTCACCAAGGGCACAAACAGGTATTAACACAAGGAGAGGGCAGTAGACCAAACCTCCCCTCATTTTCCTGCTGAAAACAAGGGCACATTCCACCTTTATCTCTGCAGAGGACTTTGTTTTTGAACTGCATAACTGCTATAATTACTGAGAGCATATGGACTCTGCTTGTTGCACTGTATAACCCCTCTGAGCTTCATGTTTGAGCTAGAGATACTTTTCTTCCTGGTTACTGAAACTCACGTTACAGAGTCTGAGCACCAGCTTCACCACCTATGTCTACCAATGCATCACATCACTTGGTGACCTGGGCTTTTGGTGAAGCCCCTTTTTTCGGGGCCTGTTGGTGACCTCCATTGTTCCAAAGTGGGCCTCCCTCTGTCCATGCTTATTGTCTGGAAGATGCACAGCAGATGCCTCTTATGAGGTGCTGTTGTGATGAGCCACTGCTATAAATGCTTGCTTCTCTGCCCCATCTTTGACCTTACGGTACTGTGCATTTTTAAGGCTGTAATCATGCCAGAAGGCTGTCATTGCAGGGCAAAACAGTGGAAAAAATTGGGTCAGAGTAAAAGCTTTTATTCCAGTATAAATATCTGAAATAACACAGGCACTCCCAAGTCTTGACAATGCATTTCTCTTTCCATGTGTGTTTCCTTTTCTTTTTAATAAAACATGATCTGTTCCCAAATTCCCACTTCTGTGATGGAAGTGTTAGAATTGAGTGAGCTATGTGTTAACCTCCTGAAATACTAGTGATCCTCTTTTAATGGCTCATTAGTGTAAAAGGAAGTGTTGCTGGACTGATGGGATATAAACATTATTCATACTCAAAAATAATATCTTGCTCTGAGTTCACTTGCTAATTCCCTCTTGGTGAAAAGGGCAAAGTGCAGCCATTAAAAGGTAGAAACCAAGAAAACAGAGACAAGTGCTTCTGACCTGAGAGATATGCAGGCAAACTCATTACTGAAGGAGGTTAGATTGTTTTACAAGTCTAAGTGGGTGCGACTCTCTGGGATTAAGTAGAACTACTTGTTTTTACAGCAGCAGAGAATGTAACATCAAATGTTTATAGTTTGATACATAGTTCAGAGAATAGAAGTCTACATCCATCACTTAATTTTATTGAACGTTTGAACTATCCACATATTTTCTGATGCCTCCAGCTCACATTGTGACAACAAGGGAAAACACTTGGAATATAAACAATGAGATCTAGTCTAAAAATGAAGTGTTGGAGATGGGTATGAATTTGAACTGTTTGCTCTGTCTGTTTCTTCTGTGTGCATCTGACTCAAGTCCCTTTGGCAGAGGTACGGGTGTAGCTGTTTTAAAATCTACATTGCCTGTAACCACTGATCAGCTAATCACCACTTGCTGTACACTGGGAGCCAGTGTAAAAGCTTTTTTGACATTGGCCTCTGCTGAGAGCTAACTGAGTATCCTGGTTACTTCTCTGATGCCAGTGTTTGGCTCTAGAGACACCCTAGTAACATTTTCTCTGGCACTTTGGGGGAGGTATTGACATGTTCGGCATCTCCTTTGACATTTTGAGGAAACTGGGGGAAAAAAGATGCCCTGCAGAGCTGAGCTGTAAGTGCCTCTGAAGTGGGAATCGGCTCACAGTATCGCTGTGTGAGCAAGATGTACTTAAGAATGTTCACCTCTTGCAGGTACTCAGTAGCATTACTTTAATTTCAGTTGTAATTCATTCAGGACTAATTAATTTTTTGACTTGCCAATATGCTTCAGGTTAGAAATTACTAATTTGGATTTTACCTGCATTTGGACCAGTGGTCTTGGTTAAATAGTTCTTCCCTGATTGCTAGTGCAGTGATTCAGTCAGGAAGAGTTTTGCCAATATCAGTAAGTATCTTAAAATGCCATAATTAATTTTTAGTACAGTCAATAATGGCAGATTATGATGAAGGCTCAACAATTCTTTTACTCTACCTCTCCCAGTGAAGCTATGTATATGTACATATTCTGTTTAACAGCTGAGGTAGAATGCCTCATGTATTGCATGTCTTGTGAATATTTTATTTACACTGAAAGAGTACATTGAAAAATTACTTCTCATTGTCTGGACTGCCCTTTTATGTTCTTACATTACCTGTTGTCTTTTTTCCCTTTCTTTGGTTTTCCACTACAAATTTAAAGCGTTTGTAGCTCTGGTTCATGTTTCTTCCTCAGGGTAGATTATAGATGCAGACAATAAATTACGATGAGTTAAGAGCTTTTCATTAATCCCTAATGACTGATATAAGTCAGTCATGATGTCAGTCACTGATGAAGCAGTTTCAGAACAAATACATTTAACTCATGCAAAAAGTCTTCTGTAAATAATATTTTTTTCTATCCCGTTCATGTCAAGAGATGTTAAGGATCAGTAATAACAGAGGTTGCAAGTAAATAACTGGTTCTTTAATAAAAGGAAGAGTGCATGATAGGGAAGAATGCTTTTATTGAGAAGTTGCAGTAGGATACAGGATGACACATGGAGAGCCAGTGAAAGAAGGCAGTGCATTTATCTGACCAAATTCATATTTCTTATAGTTAGTTACACCTAAGTTGGCTGTTGAACTATGTTTTTTAGTCTGTCAAGAAAAACAGGAGCTTCTGAGATTTAGCTTTTAGACAGCTAAAATAGATCAGATGAACCAAAGCTAAAAACATCCCCTTTTCTATGTTTTTATGGGGTGGGCCTTGAGTGACTAGTTTCAGAGCAGACATCTCTGAGGTGTCTCACCTCATGAGTCTTGGTGTTACCTGGCTTAGTTTTAGAGCAGTGGCTGCGATAAAGGGAAGGTGTTGTGTTCCAAATTCACCCAAGTGGATGTAGCTCTAGCAAGGGTCTCTCTTGCCCTGGGCTGATCCCATGAGGTCTGATTTATGGCTGTGTGGGGAGGCCGTGCTGAGTCCCATGGTGGTATTGTAACCTCAGTGATACCTCTTGCTCAGGTAGCTCAGGCAGCTGACTGAAATCAAGTTGGACAAATCTCAGCCCAACATGGTCAGTGTGTCTGTCTACCCCTGTTTTGTCAGGAAAACTGAGAAATCTTGGTTCTGATAGAGAACAAGAAAAAAATGTTTGAATTATGCATGTGAGCAGCTCATGGTCAAACTGCAAATGATCAGAAGAGAACTGATGAGGTCTGGCTTTTTTAAAATGGAGGATGATTTTTCAACTACTTGAGAGGATGCCCCGAAGAATGTTAGTCTTTGGAATATTCCTGTAGTTTCAAACAGTTATTCTTTTAGTACCATTTCATAGTGTTTTTTTAATCATCACCATTAGGAATTTAATATGTATGCTGTGTCTGTATCTGTTCCTTAAAAATATCCTGTTCTTGGAAGAGCTTAATTATCTGTTTCCTCTCCTTTTCTCTATTTTACTATCATCCCCTGTGCTAGCAATACCTGCATTTTTTTTTT
>VXAC01000331.1:1094-24484 GCA_013399225.1 Rhipidura dahli | reverse complement strand
TTTTTTTTTTTTTTTTTTTAGAACATTGAATCTATTTGTGTCTCTTAAAGTCTACTGATTGTTGTCTGGAGTCCTGACAAATTAAGATGGTTTCCAAATGGAACTTCCACGTATATTAACATAATGATGGTATCGTGTCTACATTTATTTCCCAAAGATTTATGTTCCCTCCAAAATGTGAGCTTTGTAGATAAAGAGAGCTTATGGCAGATAGCTGAAATTAAATTTTTTCTCTAGGAAGTTCAGACTTGGCTTTGGAAATGTAGTTCTTAACAAAATGGTGGAGATGCTGCTGCAATTGACTGCTATGATGTTAGGCTAGGAAATGGAGCTGACTGCACTGTGTAATTAACACATTGCGATGAATGCACTGGATGATATCACTTAATAGGAGGAACTTGTGCTAAACATTGTTATCAATGCTGCTTTTTCAATTTCAGATTGTGGTTAACTGATTTGACATTAAATTCCCCTTTACTTTTGTCCTGCACTGCAGAGATTAATTGTTTTGTGGCCAGAGATCAACAGAATATTGATCCACAAGTCAAATCTGTCTGCCCACCTTTTACACGCTCTTTGCTTACTGCATGGTGGAGTAAATTAAACTGATCTGCTACTGTAAGCTTCTATTGCAATATAAATCTCTCCTTTTATCTTAAGCTCTTTATCACAGTTTCAACAGTGAATTCTGCTCACTTGGTTACTCCTGTCTGTTCAGTCCTAGGATCCTTCATGCCAGACAGTATCTGCTTCAGTAGGATTGGAATAATTTAGCAGCTTTGAAAATGTTACTGTCATTTATTCTAGGAGTCAGCTGTCTTAGAAGGACCCAGGAAAGGCCAAAGTAGTTTGCATTTATTGGAAAACTATCGTTTGTGTTAGTACTGACTTTTAATTTAACTGCAAAGATGAGAAAGTAAATATTATTTTGGAAACTTTGTTCCATAGAGATTGTTGAGGCATTTTTTTTTCCTTATTTAAAAAACAATAAACCAAATGTTAATACTGGAATTCCAAATTAATAAAAAAAAAATTGCTAATGCTCTAAAAGGCTGGAATTCATAAGCTGGAAAAATGAAAGGCTGTAAATAAAATCCTCAAAATTCTTTGGAGGCAAAGCTGGTCACTGTATGCACATATTTACTTAATTGAAATAGACTGTTTCATGAGCAGAGGGCCAAGGTGCATTTTAAAAAAAAAAGGCAAAAAAATGCTATCCAACATTATCCATCTTGGGAAAAATGAAATATCTGTCTTTAAGCCAGAATAGTGACAATTCAAGAAAATTCTAGCATGAATCCAAAAAGATCCAGTCTGTGTGTCTTATGTTTTGCCAAGGAGGTTTGTGAAAACGGCCCTGCCCCTGCTTGAAGAGGAACTTGTGAATAAATCCACAGCACTCTTTTGCCAATGACAAATGTCACCAAAAAGAATCAATATAATTCTGTGATTCATGCACCTATATTCCTTTGAAGTTACTGTAAGAAAGGCTTGGAAATAAGAATTAGCATTCCGCTGAGGACTCTGAAGTCTTTGTACATAAATTATGGGGAAGTCCAAATTTGGTCACTAAATAAACATCACCACCCATCTAGAAAGATGCAGGCAAAATGAAAACAGTTTCTGCTGTAGTATGAATGTAATGTATATAGTGTAGAGTGGAAGGGAATGAAAACCAGTGCCCACTGGTTTTAGTAGAAATATACCTGACTTGCCCTTCCAGAAATGAGTTTCAGCCCTAGTTGTTCACATAATAAAATCAATGATATGAAGAGGACTTTGTTCTTTAGAAGAATAACAAATAAATCTATCATAAACTTTAAAAGTTTCTGAATTATGAAGCATGAGGTCTATCTTAAGAGCTTAACATCTTATGATATATCAAAATGAGCTGTAATATGGTGGATAACCCTCACTGTTTATTCAGATTTGCTAAACATTGATTCTATATATAAAAGTGTGATGGAGGGATGTTGCTTATCAGTGCTCAGTCTTAACAAGACTTTGCAGATGTTACACCAATTAATTTGTGTTGGAATTGTAAAAAAGAAAAAGGGTTTGCTGCTGATTTTGACTGCAGAGATTATTAAAGCCTTTTACAAATATTTTAGCAGCACAGATAAGAGATGAAAATCCTGGAGTTTATGCTGTTTTCTGGATATCATAATTCTGCATTAAGCTTTTTGCATATATGCTTTCAGCCAGGTTGGTCAAAATATTCCACCAGTACTGAAGAATTCTGGAGTTAAAATAAGAAAACAACTAGTAAACAAAAAAGATTTGAGCAATATTTGAGTACAGTAACATGTTGAATTTTGTTAGTGGTTTCAGAAGTCTTGACCAATTATTATTTTGATATTCTTTCTAGTGGTGTCTGTGCCTTTATGAGTAGGCACAATGAGTTCTTGGCATCATTTAGATCTCAATCATCTGGCTGTCTCTCTCTTCACCCCAAATCAAAGTTTTCTTGCAGGTAGAAAAGTTTATTCCCCTGCAACACTAAGAAAACTTTTTAAGCTCTTTAGTGTACTTCTGTAATGGGAAAAAGTTTTAAATTTTTCAGTATTGCCAAGTCTTATAATTTTTGTAAATTTTTTGGGAGGTTGACTATAATGAGATTTAATATTCTCTTTGGATTCGGAGATCTGGGAATTTGTGACATATAAAAATCCTACTTTGTAGCAAAGGAATTTTTTGTTTGCTTTTGTTTTTTTCTGGGAGTTTAAAGTGTGATCCCTAACAGCTCCATGTTGCTCAAAAGGCAATGAAAAGCACCTTCTCCACTTTTATTTTGTGCTGTTTGGTCACGAGAGAGGAAGAACAGAAAACAGAGCTAAGCCTGATCATTTAAGAACAAACACTGACTTTCAACATGTCCAGTAAGAAAATAAACTTTATTTCACTCACTCTCACTTCCCTGTGAGATCTGTCTGGTGGACAACACAGGTATCTTCTAGAGGAGTGAAAATAACACCAGAACAAAAGTCTAGTCTTGAGGTCTGAGATTCTCACTTGCATCAGGGAAGTTCACTGTGGAAGGACACAGGTAACATGAAATCATTGAATACCAGAAAAGCCATTTCACCTCCACCCTGGAGGATGAGTAAAGAGGACACTGACCAGAACAGACAGATCTGTGCTGACTATTAGTAGTAGTACTTTAGGATAGTGTCTTTTCTAAAAAGTCAGTGTACATATGTAAGATGATTGCAGAAATGTTGTACTCCCCCAGCATGAACAAGTGCTACTTTTGTTTTCCTACAAAACCATAGGCAGCAGAAAGGGGCACTGTGTCATCTCAGTGACATTTTTATAATCATTAACATTTCAAGTTGAAATTCTCAATAGCTGCAGAGAGGCCCAGTAGATGAAATAAAAGTGTCCATGACACTGATTAGAAGCTGAAAGGATTAGTTTGATGTCTCTGATGTGAATGCTTGCTGAAATGAAAAGGAAAAAAATGTTCAAAGGCCCAGACATGATGTACCCGACTTCCTCAGACCTATCAAAGGGTTAGCATCAATAACCAAGTAATGGCTGCTTTATAGTTTGAATTTTCTTACCCAATGTTTTCAAAAGGCTAATAAAAAGCCACACTGCTGAGAGGAAATTTTAGGTTGGCATGACTGTAAAAATAAAATAGTAATGATAGAGCAATTTGTCTCAGTCTAAGAGTGGAAGTTAAACCTGTAACTGTGCCACTCTTGAAGAGCAAGCTGGAAAACAAATAAGCTGCATGTTTTCATGTGCATGTCTAAGTGTGCTAAAAAGGAAGGATTGTATAGGAATGAAAGTTTTTAAAATGCTTTTTTTAAAATCTCTGCTTCTCATGGAAAATGCTCCTTTTTGCTGTACAAGGTCTTAAACACTATCCAAATCTAGGTTGTTGAAAACAGGCATTTGAAAGATATCGACTGCAATGTCATTTTAAGTGTAATTTTGAACCTCGTGTAGGCTACATCTTAGTCTTTAGTCATGCAAATAATTATTCTACAATTTAATTTTTATTTATGCATCAGCCTTCATGGAACTGGATGTAGAGTTCAGCAAATACCGTCTAAAACCAGGAGAGTTTGGGCCTATAAGAATGTGATAACACACTCATTTGAACCATAGAATCATTCATTCATTCAATCATTCATTTCTGTACCTACTTTGAGTTTCTGTAGTATTGACAATAACTCTTAGGGAAGGGAAACAAATTCTGTTGGCATACTGCATCTTAAATAATTTGTATTTTCCCGCTTTAATTTTTGGGCAATAAATGCATACAAGTATAAATGTTATCTCATAGAAAAGGGTTTTTCTCTCTCAGATGTAATAAACACTTTTGTTCTCTTTTTGTCTGAAGCTTGAAAAATCTTCCATCTAGAAAACAGTGTGCAGGAAAGTAGTTGGTGAAATTATTAACACATTTTGGAAAACAAGCTTCTGCAGCTCAGTCAGGTAATGCCATCAGCACCTCTGGAGCTCGCACCTACCTTTCAGGCTATAAAATATTGTAGTGGGACTCCTTTGGATCTCACTGGGCCCAGAGCAGCTGTAACCAAAAGTTGAATTATCAGAAATCATGTTTTCAGCTTTAACAATGCGGGTTTTGAAGACTGTGGTATCTCTGAGTTATTATCCCCCATTCTACACTCAGAAACCAGGTCACATACTGCCAGCTGTACCTTCTTTTTTCCTTCTGTATTTGGGGTTTCATCCAAAAGATATTTTTTCCTCTCATAAACGTAGTCCATGGATTACTCAAGTGCACTTCCTCACACAGGAAGAATAATGTGAAGTAATGAGAAGAGAAATCCTTTAACCCTTCCTTTCACAAAGCAGATTATTTCCCCTCTAGTTGAATAACTATATCTATATATATATATATAAACCACATTTTTGTACTGTTGTGTTTATTGTGGTGGAACTGAGAAGCAATATCTGCCTTTGCAAAGCCAGAATTTGTGGTGCAGCCAAGTTTCTTCTGCTAGTCCAATTTCTACACCAGCTTTCTAGGAGGCTTCTCTCAAACACTGCCAGGAGTCATATTCTTTGTTTTCCTAGCTTGTCTAGCTTTTAATTTTCCATTATGTTAATTGGTGGTTTTGTCCATTTTTTTCCCCAAGCTTTTAATCTCAGTGCATAAGGAAACTTCATTTAGATTTATACACTTTCACAGAGGAAGTGCGTTCCAGTTTTTTGTGACACTCTATGAGAAATAAAAACCCCCAGTCACAAAGAAGGATTACAGAACATGAGTCCCCATTCTTAAAGTAGTGCCATGTGGGATTTAGTCATAGTTAATAAGTATTATGTACATTCCAGTGTCTTTTATGTGCTATTTGTCAGCTCTGTTATGTAGACAATGTCGCTTTTTAGCTGGTAGCCAAGGTCATCCTATATTGAATGACAAAATAAACTTGAACATCAAATATACTGGAAACATTGGATAATATCCTGTGACAATGACAAGATCTGTTACAATGGGCTAAATTTCTGGTTTGATTTTATTTCAGTGGAGTTAAATCTAATCAGTGGCACAGCACATAAAATGAAAACTGTCTAAGACACTAATTGTAAAGTATTTATAAATAATTTATCCCAAACATTTATTGTTCAGCTTAAAGCTCTGAATAAAACCTCTCTTCCATTTTTTTTGTTTTGCTTTCCCCTCCAATTGTTAGCTCATGCTTTCAATGCCCCTTCTTTACCCCATGCAGTAAAATAGCTGTTGGGTGAGTTATGGGCTTGTGGCGTGAAAAAAATTGGTCTGTGACATTAGCATGCATGGGGACAAAGACCTGCTGAGAGCTATATTTGAGCTATAAGACCAATGGTGTTTTTCAGCCACTCTGTGATGATCATTAGAAGACTGTTTTTCCACAAATTCAGCTGAGCTCACCTGACTCTTGGCTCCAGTCAGCCACGTTCAGCCCGAATGTCTTTTGGAATATGTGCCTCCTCCCCCCACCACCAAAAAAAAAAAAAAAAAGGCAGTAAGAAGATA
This sequence comes from Rhipidura dahli, assembly GCA_013399225.1. Lineage (NCBI taxonomy): Eukaryota > Metazoa > Chordata > Aves > Passeriformes > Rhipiduridae > Rhipidura > Rhipidura dahli. Next base: position 18,489 of record VXAC01000331.1, on the reverse strand, counting down.
TTTAAAGCTGAAAGCTCAAAGACTATATACATATATATAAAAATGTGGTTTGCAGTGAGGTCACTGCTCACATGATTTGCTTCTGTAATAGAGAAAGGACTCAGTTGATTTTTACATGGGTTGGCATTTGTAACAAGTTTGAACTGGTCTAGCTGCGGCATTGGGAAGACTGTCTTTGTATTCTTTGCTTTGCTTTCCTAAGAACTTGGAAAAAGCTTTATGCTTCGTCAAAAAACCTCCAAAAAACTCTCAAAAAAAGGAAAAACCCAAACAAACAAACAAACAAACAGACACACAAATAGGAAAAATAGAAAGAAGAAAACCCAGTTCTGCTCCCTTCTAGCTTTTTGTGACAATAAAATCCAAATTTTATTCTCCTCCCTTCTCTGCATGATTGCATAGGATCTGGATGCTTCAGAGTGCCTGCTGTTCCTGCTGCCTTTATGAGTTACAGTAGTGCTGTCATTCCTATGTTATTTTAGATGGAGAGCTAAAATTACCTCAATATTGTACAGATGATTCCAAGAAGGAACTGGGCTTTCCCAGCAATGCTGTGGTGCGGGCTCTTCCCTTGGCAGACCTTTACTTTGGAGCCCCCAAACCAGAGCATAAATCCAATGGGGTTGAAACTTTTCAACTTAAATTCATGAGTATGAAATCTTCCTGTTACACCTTTCTTTTCATTTTGTCTTTACCGAGTTTAGCTTTGGAACAACTTATGGGTGAAGGATGCCTGATACAGAAAGCAGACATCATTTTATTCTGCAGCTGTGGCTGCAAATTGATATTTATAGTGTCTGTAAATTGATAAAAGAGATAAGGAAACCAGGTTGTTCTCTATTATTTCCATCCTCTCAGTAGGCCACTTCGTTATCAAAGGCTGGTAGAACTGCAGTCTTTTCTTCCAGGAAATATGACAGGCCTAACTCTTTTAGAAGAAGCCTTGGGGAAAACAAACACTTTTTTCAGTAGTAACCCTGCATTGAGGAGTATTACTTGCTTATATATCTGCTCCTCCTGGTTTGCAAGAACTGGTGGTTCTCAGCATGAATGTTGAAGAAACCATGACTTTTGTGCTTCCAGCCTCTGCTCATAATCAATGTGCTGTAGGATCTCCCAATTTTCCTTTAATTGTAGGAGGTTACAGGGATAGGGAGAGCAAAGTGCTGTGGCAGTGTGTCTGTCACGGTAACTCAAAGACTAAACAAGCAATCCAGAGCATTATTTGAAGCAATGGGACACTGATCAGTTGTTCAACTGTTCAATTGTAATCTTCAATTGTTTTCTCCATGGCCCAGTTTGGAGGCATTTGAACTACTTTGCTCCTAGGTAAATGGAGAGGGCTGGTCCTAAGGAGATGGTCAGATGATCTGGTTAGACTCACTGGCTTCATGGTCTGAACCAATGCCCAGAACTTTTCAGATGGCCACTAGATACAGGCAGATTTTAAATGATTTCTCATATCTCAATCTGCAGCAGACCAAAGCTGGCCTCTGACCTCCAAGAGCAGCACACCAACAAGCAAGCTACCACTTTTCCTCAATCCCCCTGCATGAGCATCATGAATGATCATCACATTTTGCATTAATTAATCTGCCTGGTCCTTCAGAATAATACCTACACCAGTGCAATATAATTCAACATCAGAGGGATCCTGTCTTGTTGACTTTCGTAGATTTCTTGTAGGGAGAACAATGTTTTCCTCTGATTTTGGAAGAAAATTTTGCTCTGTAGATTCTACTGCAAGGATTGGGTTTTGAATGCTTGGAAGCCTTTACAAAGATGCATCTTTAAACAAAGCACTACAGGCAGCTGTTGCACTGCACGGGCAGTACCTCAGCAGGATGAGTAATTCCTTAGTTTCTTATACTAATCCATTTATATGAAAAGTCTACACTGGTGTCTTTTAGAAAATTCAATACAGTGAATTTTAAGGTCTTGTTTCCTGTCTTAGCAGTGGTACAGTGATGAGTTTCTACATGGTACCAGTTATTGCATAAAGGTGAAAAAACCTAAGTAATAAAAAGAAACCTTATATTTCTTTTCAGTGTATTTTTATTTCCATGGCTGAGAAAATAAAATGAAGTCATTCCATGTGAATCTGAGACAGAGTATGTAATTCCTACACTCATTCATGAGCAAAGCAAGACAATGATGAAGCATTCTTCTTTACTAAATTTGTGCTTTCCACCACTCAAAGCTGAAAGTGAATTTTCAGTTTATTTGTAAACAAGCTTGTTATGGTATATCAAGTATATCTGTTGCTTCAGTTTTGCCTTTCTTTAGTTTATCCATCTGGCCAACCTAAAAAGAAGAGGTCTAGTCAAGCCCCTGGACATTTTGTGATAGCTGCATGACTTTTAGACAGCTCCTTGGTTTCTCAGTGTCCTCTGTTTACCCTCTACCATACATCTGGACTCAAAAAAAAATCCATAAATCAAAAGATTTTGTGGACTTTCCATCCCAAGGCTGGATGAAGCTCTGAGTAACCTGGCCTTGTGGAGGATTCCCTGCCCATGGCAAGAGGGTTGGAACAAGATGATATTTAAGGTCCCTCCCAACCCAAACCATTCTACGATCCTGTGATTTTAATGCCTGCAAAAAACTGAAATGCTACCTTTTTTCCTCTGGTATTTCATAAGGTTGCTTCTCATGTCTTCATTTTCTTTTTTTCTTTTTCATTTTCTTTTTTTATTTTTTCAGTGGGAACTAGGTAACATTCTTTCAGTTTTTGCTGTCAAAAAACTTGTTCTGATCTTGTTCTTAAATTCCGTGACAGGTCTACTTCTTTTTCTTCCAGATAGGAAACCGAAGCTGCTGTTCTATAAGCTCCAACTTTTCTTAACATTTGTTGCTTTCTGATAACCATGATAATCTCTGGGTTTATAAAGCACATCTGTCTTTTTAGAACACCTGTTTTTAAGGGGCCAGAACACAAAAGTACAAGTGTTGGCCATCATCCTTCCAGCTGAATGCCAGAACATCCTGCTTCACTAGCCCTAAGACAGAAAAAGTGAAAATATTCACAGGGAGGCATTTTCAAATTATTCACAAGAAGTTTGGAAACTTTTTATGCCTCCTGTGAAAATGTGTGGGATTGATCTATCCAAAGGAGCCACTACAATTAACTGTGGAATAACAGATACAACCATTTAGTCTCTTATAATGTGGAAGTGTGAATATCCTGTACACGCTTGAGTGAAAAATACCTGGTGAGTTACTTCTTTAGTAGGAATCTGGCTGTGAATTGAAGACGTGAGAGGAGAATGAATCAAAATCTTTCCCATCAATTATTTGTAGACAATTAGTCCTTATGCTTGCGTGATGGCTGCTTCTGTTACTGTTTGAAATTATTATCAGGAATAGAGTGATCCAGGTGAGTACAGGAAACCAAAAGGTCTTGTGTTTGTGCCAATTTGTATCCCATGGCTGTTTTATTTTGGTGTCTCTCTCTGTGAGATCCAAGTGAAGCTTTCTCATGGTTAGTAAGTGGGGGAAAGGAGAGGAAGAAGGAGGAACTTCATTCCCCTTAGGTTTTCTAGCACCGATGACATCTTTAGTTCCTGCATCACCATACTGTTTACTTGGGATGCTAATAGCTTCTTTTTACTCTGCTTTGTCATGTGGTTGATGATCTGCTTGATCACTGCTACAAGTGTGGTATGTAAAGATGTTTTTTGGGTGTTGACCTTTCCATAAAACAGGCTTGAAACAGTCAGTGAACAGAAAAACTAATGGTGAGAAAAGGGAGAAACATACAAACAGGGGCAATGAAGGCCCCCAGGGCAGGCTGGGGTGACAGCACACAGATGTAATGGCCTGGCTTCAAGAATACAATTGAGACAAAGCTGAAGTGCAGTGAACGAGGAAAGGTGGATGCCAAAAAATTAGATTTGTGGAAGTGTTTAGTAGACTAAATAGGGAATGGGCTAAACTGGCAAAGAGGGAGAGCCAAAGAGGCTGTATCCAGTAAACCACCTTTCTCCTTGACTTCCATGCCACTACAGCCAGGAGCATAAGTGTAAAAAGTGTGTAAAAAGCACACTCTTTGGGACAAAAAGCCATTGCCTGCTTTTTGCAGAAGAGTTCTGCCATTAGAACATTCTCTGGCAATATACATCTAGGTTTGATTCCTGAATCTCCCGGATGGATTTAAACCTCCTACTTCACAGTAGAGGGTCAGACTAAAGCATTTTGCTGAGTTGGAGAGAATTCTAGGCTAATGTTGGAACCAGATTCCTCCATCATTCAGCTGAAAAGCTGTCTCTTGCACTCTAAGCAAAGAATCTGTCAGCTTGCTTGCTGTCAGCTGTTGCCTGTCTTCACTAACAAAACTTCAAGCACCTTCAGGAAGCTTAGTTTCCTGATAAGCCATAAACAAATAAACTGTATGTAGGAGACATGGGAAAATTTGTCAGGCTCTTTGCACATAAGCCCTTAATGCCAGCACTTTGGACAGCTTAGTGCTTCTTTGATTTCATGCTTGTTTTCTGCAAGACAATTTATCCAGTGAGTGAGACTGAAGGTAGGAAAAAGTGACTATTCTTAGTTTTTTTGACGAAAAAAGTATATCAAACAAGTTTTCATCTATAAAACTGGGAAGTTTCCAAAAGAAATATAAATAGTTTTTTAAAAGCTAAAGATAATAGAAAGTGCACTGAAATTACTAAATGAGATTAAATAATATATCTTCTAAGGATGCAATTACTGATATAAAATTAAATGTTTAAGTGTCCTGCCTCTGTGTTTACCAGCCCCCCTTGCTTGAACTATTTCTCCTTGGAGCTTTGGCAATATAATTTTTCTCACTGACTACTTTAACTCTAGTGGGATACAGTGAGTTTCTGGGGCAACATGATTCCACCTCAGGGAGCAACTGTGACTTGAAGAACTTGCAACCAGCTGAACCCACTGCCCCTTAAAGTTAAGGCATGTGTAGGCAGTTATAAATCTGTAATTATGTCACTCAGGAAGACTAAACATTAAGAGATATTGCCCAGAACCACAGAATCAAGAACAGTCAGGAGTACCACCAATGCCTCCTAGACCTAAGTGCTGTTTACTAATTGTATTGCAAGTTGATATTCAGTATGCTGCATATCAGGTTTAATTATCCTGGTTGGTGTTTATAGGTAACATAAAGGATTTTTGGCACAACTCAGTGAAGGACTGGACAAGCACTGAGTACCCCAAAAGAAGTCTTTAGCAGGCAGAACCAGAACACCACCTGTAAGAATACATGCAATACTGTAGATGTTAAGCATGTACAGTATACATATTCAGTGTTTTACATACCCAGTTAGTCAAGGAAATTTTATCTGATTATTTGCATGGCCATAGAAATACATATAAAATTCTGCCTCTATACACACAAATAACACCAGTATTAAAAGCGTTAATTTAGCATTTGCTTTAGGTCCTTATCTTTGAAAATTATATCTCCTGATAAAAAACTGTTTTTAAGATGATGAAAGACCACATCTTCATAGCATTTCCATTAAGCCTGAACTATTTATTCTGTCAGATCTATAGAACTGGCGCAGTACGTCTGTGATGTGGAATCATAAGACTATCTAAGGAATATAATTTTGCTAGCCTAGTCTGATCTTTGAGTTATTAGTGTCTATTGTAATGGGTCTTGCTGAGGACAGTGGTCTACTGAAACCATCAACTCATTTTTGTGAAGTTTTGTATCCCAGACAAGTGGTCATAACTTAGTGATTTTTCTTTCTTGGCTGAGTTTGCGCTGTCATTGTAAAACAAAGTTATTCATCACACAGCTATAAATTACTGGGAAAGATATGCTGTCTCAAACTCTACTGTATGATAAATTGAGCCTGAAAAATCCCTGGATTCCATTTTATGAAAAGGCATACAGGGACTAATGGAGACAACTGAATAAATGAAAGACTTAATGGTGAGGATGAGGAGGGATTGACGGGGCAATAAAAGAATACTGCAATGCTTATCATGTGATCTTCCAAATCCCAGCAGTATTTCAGAAGTTTGGTAGAGTATTCACTTAAGAGAGTTAAGATATCTTTAACACATTGTAATACAGCTAATATTGTTTCCATGTGGCTTTTATGAATTTGCATTTCAGACTTACTGCTGTCATCTTTAGACTTCATAATGCAAAGAATGAAAGTAAAAAGCTGCTGGTACTGCACCCAGGCCTGTTTTCAAACCTGGTGGTAAAAAGATAGCTAAAGCCAGACAGAAGTGCATCTTCTCTACAAGGCTGTTTCATGCCATATCAAATAGACACTGTGCATTTAATCATTAGTGATGTTGTATCTTTAGAACCTTATGCATTCTTTATGAGGGCTTCATTCCCTGAATAAATCCATACCTGGGTAATTGTGTGATTTCTGCAAATATGATCATGAGCCACTCTGATTCATGGCCTTTCTGGAGAAGTGGGAACCAGGCTTGCACCACTGTCAGGGATGGGAAGAACATGTATGGATATAGTCAGGTTATCAGTTTCTGCTAAATATTTTTTATTATCTGAATGAACATGCAGAAAGCTAAAAGATTAATTTGCCATTGTGACAATCTTTTCTGGAAAAACAGTCTGCTCCAACATGTACACTGCTGCCTAATGGAACCTTGTACAGACAGATTTTTCAACTCTTATTGACAGCAATTCCAAGGCATCTTGGAACAGCACATGCTAACTGGAGGCAATAAATTAGTAAATAAAATAAAATTTGATTTTTGCTCTGTAATCCTTCAGAAGCCAAGTTAATTGAGACTCAGAGGTTATTTCTACTGTATATTACATTCATTTTTCATACTGAAGTACTTTTCCTTTGTGCATACCCATGGGTCATGCAGTCTGGAAGGATTGCAGAGAGTGCTTAAATATCACCTCTATATGAGCCTTGACTAAAGGCCAGGCATACAAAGAAAGGCCAGATTTAAAAGAATTATTGTTTAAAGAATTTTGAAAACAAAGTGATGGCAGGCAATTCTTTGTGGATTGTTAGTAGTTGGGTGATGAAATGTGGTACTCATTAATATGTAAATACTGGCATGGCAAGTGTGAGGTTGGCAGCACTGAAGCAGTACTGTGAAGTGTTCGGAAAGGGCGCTTCGGTTCTCTGAAATGCTGAAGGTAATCAGGAGAATCTTCAGTGAAATCAACTGGGAAAAGTCACAGTACTTCGAGGGAAAACTGGAATTAATATGGAATTATGGAATTAATGGAATTAATTATGGAATTAATGCCAAGATTTCACACTGATTCAGAACAGGTTGTACCTCTGTTCTTTGTATTCCTTTGAATCCATAACAAATCAGCTGAGGCTATCAGAGGAGGTTTGTACAGAGCGACTGTAGGCAGAACAAGGCCTTAATGTAGTGGTTAAATTTACTTGTTTTTTCCTTAAAACTGGATAGATGTAACCTTACATTGTCACTTAAAAGATACGTGAAGCTGTAGTTTCCTCCTGTAATTATTGTAAAAAGATAAGGACATCCAGAGAAAGTTTATTCAAGTTTCTCAGGTATCTTCTGTTCAAGTGAGATCACAGAGTTGTATTGATGTCTGAAGTGGCCACTTAAAAACAGAGACCAGACAGGAGTAAGGCAATAAAGGTGGATATTTATCTGAAAGGCCTTCAAAGGCACACCCTGGGCAGCCAGAGGCTGCTGCCAAAATGGACCCCAAGATGGACCACAGGTCACGAGTTCTTCACACTTTTATAGATTTGGTTCATTTGTATTGCAGGGTTAATTCTCCAATTAAGGCTTCAGTTAATTATGTCATTTCCCTAAGCTTAGTCCCCTTCTAAAGATGCTGATTTACACTTTTTGGGCCTAGGATGCTCTGGGTGTCCTTGAAGAGCAGACATGGAGAGGTTTTGTTGTGTCTGCCCAGCACAAGAGAGCAGAAGTTGACAGGCTACAAGAAACTTCAGAGTGACACACTAGGCAGTACAGGATTTGAAAAATATAAAAGTTAAAACCTAAGGCAGCAATATAATGGTTTGGTTTGGAAGGGACCTTAAAGATCATTTAGTTCCAACACCCCTGCCATGGGCCGGGACACCTCCCACTAGATCAGGTTCCTCAAAGTCCCAAACAACCTGGCCTTGAACAATTTCAGGAACCGAGTATCCACAGTTTCTGTGGGAAACGTGTTCCAGTGTCACACCACTCTCACAGGAAAGAACTCATAACTCCAGAGTAGCCCTGATGACAAATTCTTCTCTGCTGCTTCAGAACTATTGAATAACTAATCGTCTATAATTTTTCTAAGGCAAGATCTTAAGTGTTTTCTCAAGCACCTCCAACTCAGGCTCTGCATTGCAAGATGGTATAGAGGATCTATAATACAATCCCAACTGTCCTTTGCTGTCCATGGTGAACATTGGAAGTTTTCAGAGGAGCCCCATATGTGTTTTGAGGCTTTCTTCAGGTAAACAAAAGGAGTGTAGGCAGTACAATGGTGTCTGGACTCTCATGTTCTGCAGTATATGTGGCCATGTGACTGTGCATAAGGTATCTCTGTCCATTTCATGTTTTTCTGTGAATGCCTCAGTTAAACTAGATTCAGTCAAGGGATCAGAAATCAGAGGCCAAGCCAGTCCTGACTGGTGCCACAGGAGATGGAGTAAAGACTGAAGTAGGAAAGCTGCCAGTGGCCAGTCACAGGGCACTGTTCTGGGTCTGTCAGTCTGACCTCTATTATAGGCTGGGCCTAGGACGAACAGAAATCTGGGAGAGAGAGCAGGGATGGTTTTGGAATTTTCAAGGGCTGGGGATCACCCTCAATAAGCATTGGCTTGATTGATTGTGGCCACCTCATTTTGGGGAGCAAAGAGTTAAGATTAATTCCACACATGAACAATTTTTCCATCTCAAGAGAGCCTTCAGAAGGGAGCTTAATGTTTTATGTCATAAGTGATGCAACCACCAACAAGTAGACTTTTGGGTCATCTAAATGCCACTCATGCCTGTGTTTTACTTGTTGGACTACAGACTCTACAGCTTTCCCTACAGACCAGTACTTAGCTCTTTTTAAAGTTGTTACAGAAATGTTTTTATAGGCATGAATAACTGATGGCATCATTGCCTTTCTGCACTGATTTGTGATTGTACCAATAAAATAGATAACTGATATTGAAAGAAGTGATCTGCACAAGAAGCAATACTGCATCTCTAATCATTCTAGATCACATGCTCAAATGGGAGGTTTGTTTGAGGTAGGTATTTTTCCAGCTTGACAATTTCATTGTACAATATGAGCTATATTTAGTAGTTTACTGCTTGCTTTCAGGTCATAAAATACTGAAACCTTGTTAGAGTTACAACCTATAAATGATAACACAGAATGTGTTCTGTAAATTATTAGGAATCTTGGAATTGATGTTAATAATTTATTCTTAGAATAAGAATAAGGATGTGGCCTGCTAAAAAGTATTGGTTCATCCATGCAGCAGTATAAAGCATTTGATATTTTAATACTCATCCATAGTATTATTTATTTAGTTAAATGGATAATATCGAGATGCTGAAAGAATAAATCACCATCTATCAAATATAAACTGTCAAATCCCAAAGATACAACAGTAAACAGATCAGCAGTGCTCAAATGCGGGATAGTTAACTGCAAAGCTGAAATTACATATCTCAAAGAAATTGACATTTTATTAACTTTCTAAAAGCCGATACCATTATCAATAACTCATCCTAAGGGATGATTTAATGGGGTTTGGCTAATACCATAAAACATTTATATAGCACATAAAAAATAGTCTAGTCCATACCCAGACAAAGGAAATGTAATAGAATGAGGGAAAAGTATAACAGAAAAATAGGACTAGAAAGTATTTTTGGTGGTGGGATGGGGAGGGGTAGTCCACTGTATCTTCTAAGAAAGCTGTATCTTGACAAATGCTCAGTTAGCTTATTCTTAAACAATTTGTCCCTTTGCTCTTTGCTGTTTATTTCAGTAGTTGTCTATATTTACCAATGGAAAAATATCTTTAAAATCCTCCTTGAATTTTTCTTAGTACAATTTCTACCTCCTATTTGTAGTAGTAGCTGTCATTAGCATGAAACACAGCTTATTCCCTCTCTGTTTGGCAGCCATACTTTGTTATCAGCTACCTCCTCAATCTTCTCTTTAGACAAAACAATTTAATTTTTTTCAGTCTTCCTGATTTTAGCTCACACTGTGAACTAAACAAATGACAGGTGATTTTCCTGTCCTCTCATCATTATTCTAATTTTCTCTTGGACTTTCTTGTTTGGAAAGTTTTGATCAAAACTGATCCCAATACTGCAGCTGCCTCAGCATGAAATTTCTTCAAGAATTGCAGATCCTTATTCTTTCAATATGTCCTGGAAATGATGCTACTTTTTTTCACAAGTGTGGCACTGTTGATTCATAGTCAGCTGTCATCTGCTGTAATCTCAGACCCTACCCTGAAGCTGTGTTTCCTAAGCAGTTGTTCTGTATTCTGTTTAAATGGATTATTCCTGCACAAGTGTAGAGGTTGCCCCTTATTGCCCTTTGAATTTCGTTTATTATTTCCACTCCTTGTGTCCAATTTGTCAAGATTACTTTGAATCCTGTCCTTCACTCCCACTTTCACATTTCTTGCAGATTTCATAAGCATAAACTCTGTTCCATAATCTGAGTCATGAAGGGAAATGTAAACAGAAAAACCCAGGTGAAACTTCATGCTAGACATTCTTCTATTTGGTTGCTGGTAAAAGATATATATATTTCTTTTAAGAAGAGGATGATATTTAAATCTAGATCACATGTTCATATCTTGATTGTGAAAGCATCATTTGAGCTACCTGGAGTCAAAATTCTTAAATATCAGATAGCTCACGTCCAGACTTGAGTATCTGCTGTCTGTGTATTCTTGCTTGTAGAAGACACCAAGTGTTCTTGAAAAGTCCATGATAGCCATTTTTTATGTCATTTGCAAGCTGTTTACCAGTGTCTAGATTATTTATTTATTACATAATCTGATGGAAATTTAAGTTGAAATGGTCAGTGTACAGTTTATCTCTTATTTTGTTCCTTATTTTAAAAACAGCATGATGTTCAGTCTTTTTTTCCACATTCCAAGAATTTTCTGTGTTTTCACGTTGTCATTTTTCAGAGATAAACATTAATTGCTCTGATGTTGCTTCAGATATTTCTTTAGGTGCTGTAAAATTTATTTTATTAGCCCAAATGAATGTGCATTTGGTACAAAACTTAAGTAGCAGCTGAGTGCTGTTGGAGTCAGTGGATTTCAGAAGATGATACCAGGACCAGTCTGTGTTCCTAAGTGAAGACACTATAAAAATGCAATCATGTTTAGAACATAGTGGAACAGGTGTGGTTCTGTTGTTTTTGTAAAGACAGGGAAGCATTAAAGCCTTGGCTTCCCTCATAGCCTCTGTGCAATTCTCTTTATTCAGTAGTGCCATGTGCTGGGAAAAGTTACGGGTATGATCAGGGGAATGGGACATCTTTAACAGCACTTTATGGCTTTCTTTTTCTATAAAATATAAATGCAGAAGGGAGACAGGTTGCTGTTGATATTATAGACAACTCTAATACAAGAGTTATAAGACAATGTAGAGGTTTTGTGTTTGTAGGTCGCCATTGTTATAACTAATACTCCTCTTAGGACAGCTGCTTTTGATTAGCCAGAGTTGGAAACTTATGCATCTTGATTGAAATTTTACCATCTTGATTGAGACTATAGTTTAGACTGATAATCTTGGCTGAACTGGCAAGTTTGTTCAAAGTCCACGCCCACACAATGAAAGAAAAGATGAAGAAAAGAAGAAAGAGAATAAGGAAAAGAGTGGAAGATCATTTGAAGTAAGTTCTGCTTATAAACAGCCTGGATAATCACTGTAAGGAATGTTTACCATATTTATCTACATTGTAAGATAAGGATGGCCAAAGAGAAGGGCTCATGTATTTTCTGTATTATATAAACTGCAAAGCAGATTAATGATTCTTAGAAAAATAATGATCAGAAAAACTGTAAGGATTTTCCTTCTTATAAAGATAGATACAGACAGTTTGACCTGTGTGCAACAGCACTGCTGAACAGACAGGAACATCTGTTTGTGTTAGTTTGACAGGCAGTGGTTTTAAAGACACCAGGTGCCAGGATTATATACCACTAAAAGATTCACTTTTCAATCCCTCAAGTTCCATGCTGGCAAACATCCAGAAGGATCAAACTGAAAGATAAATTTCCTATTACATAAGTGGCATGCGTTCATTTAAATGGAAGATGTGAGGTGTTCCAGTGCTGCTGTGACAGCAAAGAATTCTATTTCCCTAATTATGGACTAAAGTTTTCTCTCCTGAGTAGCTCAGTACTGCTGTTAAAAGCAACTTACCCTCACTATGATAAGAGTTGTCTTGTTACACTATTAAGTCTCAGAGTAAAGAATAGCCTGCCAAAATTTAGAAAAGATGACTGAAGAGTTTAAATAGTCATTTAATTTTGTTCAGTCTATCTTGACAAAGTATTCTTCAAGAATAAGATTGTATGCTTACTAACCAGCAGAAGAACATTTATATACAGTCAGAGCTCATTCAACTCACTTGGGATCAGGAAGTGAAATTTTCAGTGCATATGGCTAGTGAGGTGCTGCTCGGACATATTGCCTGTGTTACTGGCCAGCAATGGAAGACCACAATTCACAGCTTTACAGTGTTCCAGTTCCCCTCACTTTCATTTGTTGTGATGTAGCTGTGAGCTAGTCAACCAAATTCTCTAGAAAGCAGTACAGAGCAGCACTTTTAGTTGGGGGAAAGACCTTTTTTTTTTTCAATCTGCCATTCCAAAGATAATATCTAAAGGACACTTTGAAGTACTGAAAATCTCTGTACCAGCAGATTTTTCTCAAATTAGCAGGCCTTTAGTGGAGTTCTACCTAATTGATTAAATGGCTAGGAGAAGTGATTTATGAGAAAAGATTAAAATAACTTTATACATATTGCTTGGTTAAATTACAATTACTCTGCTTTTAATAATGATCTACAGGTATTATTTGAGAAGCACATGTTCCTTGGATGGAGATGAATTGTTCCCTGTTATCCAAGGACCTATAACCAGAAATACAGTTGCAAGAATGATACGAAACCAATCACCAAGATAATATTTGTGATCCCTTTAGTCACTTAAGATTCATGTAAAACCAGTTTCCTTGACAAGCAAGTTCATAGAATATTCATATCAGAGTATTCTTATTAATGGCGTATACCATTTGTGTACCTAGATGCCCTCCTTGTATTGGCAACAGCTAAAAATCAGCTTAAAATCCCTTAGGATACAAACCCATCCTTTGCACAGACAGAAGTAATAGCAAGTGACTAGGCAAACACAGCAAGTAGCCAGCTATGAGTAGATGATATTCAAAGTAGTAACCAATAATTGCTTAGGCAAAGATCATCTGCAAATGTTAATATCTGCCAAAGGAACTCTAGCTAAGGATGGGGGAGAAACACAGCAAGACAGACTAGTCCAAGGTGTAGAAATTAATTTCCTGACTTGTTCTCAGTTGGGTAATTTTTTGTTTGTCCCTGGACCCTCTTGGCTGGTGGCATTCTCCCCAGGCTACAGTTAGACTTTATGAACACCCCACTGTACTGTCTGAAACAGGCTTGTTAAACCCATTCATCATGCAAAAGTGCAGAGACAGAGCTCTCTCTCAAACACTGTAGGGTTCATTAAAATATGGCTGCTGCTCAAATTTACATCTGGTTTCTTTCAATTTTGCTTTGTTGTGGCTGGATTTTCTTGTTGTCCTTGGGGGTTTTTGTTTCTTTGTTTCTTTGGGTTTTTTTAATGAATGGATTGATTCTTTGGTAAGTGATGCTAGGAAATTCAAGCTGTTTTGGGTAGGTGGGATTTGCCATGTGGTCTCCTGGTACATTGTGAGGCTGGTGCACTGCAGATTGTTTTCCAAGCCAGTCTTACTGCAGAAGTACAGGACAAACAAAAATAAATCATTTTTCCCTCCTGTTTTTTATTTTCATCTTTTGGTGGTGTCTCAGCCATGAATGACCAGGGGTAAAATGTTGCAGTACAACTAAAAAAACTTACTCTGGATGGTAATAGACCTTTGGAAGCAGCACTGAGCTTTGTGACCTGTAGACTTTACAGGATGACTAGAGAACATAGGCCAAGGAAAGGTCATGAAGGTAGATGCGAGAAGAGTCAGAGCATAGTCCTGTGACTCTTTCAAGAACATTTATCTGTGCTTGTACACTCAGACTCTTTCCAGTGACATCAGCTGTTATTCACCTAATGCCCCACGTCATTTGAAAGTGTTTCGACAGATCTGGGTTTGTGCCTCTTATTTGCAGATATATCCACACATGAACCTCACCAACATCTGTTACAGAACAAGAATCCCTCTACTAATAGTTCTCATTCATAAAGATTGTGCTTCATAAAGATTTAATCACATGTTCCTCTTTAAAACATATACCTGCTTTTCTGAAATCAGACAGGAAGGTTAAAATAAAGGTTAAATAGCAGAGCCTGTTCCTTTTAAAAAGCTTGCCTTTGTATAGTGAAGTGATCATTACTGCCAGACCCAGGGATAACGATTTGGTACCCTATTCAAATCTAATAGAATTTAATAAGAAGCAGGATTTTATATCCTTATCTGAAAACTCGATTATCACTGCTTTTATAGACAGACAATTCAGTGTAAAATGCTAGGGGAGACAAGATGCAGTAACTTTGATGCAGTTCCTTGAGTTGCAGGTTTCCTGAATTTTACTCTGTGACAAACAGCTACTATGAGTTTGAGTGTGTTTTACAATGATATGGGAAGTTTGTAGAGACGTGACCATTGTCTTTTTTTAGATGTTTCTGACAGATGAAAGCAGCCTAAGTAAGAATGCAGAACAAGAATTTGTACCCACTTCAAAGGTCCTTTATACTGCCAAAGTGGCGATTAGTGGCTTTTGTGCAAATGGCAATCAGACCCATGTGATTTTGAACTGGTTTTTGATGTGTGGAGAACAACTTAGTAGCATTATGCTGTGTGGAATGCCCTTTCATAGCTAAAACTTCTTTTTTTTCTTTTTTTCTTTTTTTTTTTTTTTTTTTTTTTTTGTGGGTTAGACAAAGGGGNNNNTTTTTTTTTTTTTTTTTTTTTTATGGTTTATGGAAAGGAGTTGGGGGTTAATTGTAATTTTGTCTTGTTTTTCCTACTGGTTGCCAAGTGTGAAAGGGGGGGTTTTTGTTAAAGGGAAATTTTTTCCTTTGGTTAATATTCTGGTTTTGGCTGGAATAGTTAGTTTTCTTCATAGTACCTACTACAGGACCACATTTTTGATTTGTGCTGAAAACATAGCTGATAACACAGGGATGTTTTAATTATTCCTGGGCAGGGCTTACACAGAGCTAAGGACTCTTCACCCTCTCACCCCACCCTACCAGTGAGGAGGCTGAGGGTGCACAAGGAGTGTGGGGGGACACAGCTGGGATAACTGACCCCAATTGACCCAAGGGATACTCATATGGTGTCATGCTTAGCAATAAGAAGCTGGGTGAAGAAAGAATGGAAGGATGTTTAGGGTGATGCCATTTGAATTCCTAAGCAATCTTTATGTGTGATGGAGTCCTGTTTTCCTGGGGATGGCTGCACACCATGCTTTGCCCATTAAACTGTCTTTATATCAACCCACCAGTTTTCTCACTTTTCTAATTCTGTGCCCCATCCCACTGAAGGAGAACTTAGTCCATGGCTGGTTGGTGCTTAGTTGCCAGCTGGGATTGAACCATGCATTTGAAAAAATTAAGAAAAGGTTGGGTGTAAAATATCCTACAGTATCTTATTTAGTTTCTGACCTGATCTGTCTCTGTGAATCCTTGTCAACATTTTAAAATGTGTTGTCCAAAACAGGGGGAAAGGGAACTTCTAACATTTTCTTGTTTGATTTGTTCTGCTGCAGCTGGTGTCTCCTTTCTGACAAGTTCCTTGAAAGTTGTTTAGGGCAGGGAGGGGATCTCATTAATTTGAGAGTGTAGTAAAGACTCAGTGTTTCAATGAAATTTCAAGGCAATGTAGTAAGTAAATACTTATGACAACAGTATTATGATTGCTAAAAGAATAATCTTTTTTTTTTGGTGATGTTCCAGGTACAATACAAAGGAACAAATTAGTAATTGTACTGGAAAGAAAAGTCAGTTTTGCTCTTAAGGAGTCAACTTGAAGGCTTGTTAGGCCCCATAAGAATGAGGGATCATTTGTTATTCTAGGGGAAATGAGTTATGAAATTGTAATTATTGACGATTTATGTGTTGCATTTCAACCTCCTGTAGTTTATTCTGACTTCAGGCTTCTTTTCCTAATGCCTTAGGTACACAGAGTAAGTCATGTATTCCAACCAATGTAAACTCAGTGGGATACAGGGAGCAAAATGTGTGTTTGCCCTGAGTAGGACTGGCAGTTGAGTTTTCTGTGACATTTTTGTGCCTGTGAAGGCTTAGAGGATGTCATGCTAATTTCTGGGAGCCTTATCAGCGTAGTGATAATATTTTTGCTGATGGTGCTACAGAAACACCTGCTGATGGCTACAGATCCCAATAGCAGTGCCACAGCAGCAGAGGTCTCCCGCTCCAAAGAACTCTGTCTCATTATATTGTAATACACAGTCAAAATGTAAGGGTGCAAGGAAGCAGTGACATTTTACAATGATGGAGTCAGAAGATACCTAGAAACGATTTTGAAACTTTGAAGGAAGTAGCTTTGACAATCACAGAGAAGTCTTTCTAAAAGGATTAACAGTCATGGAGAAGGCATGAAAATGCTTCTCTAACAAACACAGTAAAAAAGAGTCATGGACCATCTGGAAAAGAACACAGAATTTTTGTCGTAGTAGAGAGAGAAAGATTATTAAGACCAGCCATATAGAGGAATATGAACATGCAAAATTTGCATGAAGGAAGGTATCTTGCCATTCTCAAGAGCTGAGATTGAGGTTTGGGGAAAGGAGACAAAACTGTTAAGTGGACAGGGGGAAGATGTCCCTGCCGCGTCTGCGTGGCTGGTTCGGTCTCAGCCACACCCAGCCGATAACCCCGGACCGAAGGCTCCCAGGCTGGGGGCTGACGCAGCCTCCAGGATCCAGAGCTGACAGCTCTCCGAGCTAACACAGGTCCTGTGTCCGCCGAACGGATCCGGTTATCTGAGCTCGCTCGGTCACCCCGCTCCGATCCCTTCGGAGGCGCCTCCGCCAGGTGCCAGTGCCGCCCGTGGCACTGCCGCAGCCTCTGGGGCTGCGTGTCGGGCTCAGTGGCTCTCGAGGGACGATGGCGCAGAGAGAGAGAGGGAGACGCAGAAGGGTGAGGTAGCAAAGGTTTATTCCGGGCAGGGGCCGGGGAAATCTCGACTT
>VXAC01000330.1:0-33008 GCA_013399225.1 Rhipidura dahli | reverse complement strand
CCGGCGGCCGGCTCGGGTGCGGGCCCGGGTTCGAGTCCGTTCTCGGGTGCGGGCGGCCCGCGGCGCTCGGGCAGCGCCAGCCTCGCTCACAAGATGGCTCCCGGGCCGGGGCAGCCTCCCGCGGGCGGCAGCAGCCCCTCGGTGTCCCCCACTTGCCCTGTCTCTGTTTGCTGGTACCCGCCGAAGGGCAGCCAGAGCTCAAGCCAAGCAGCCGCGCTTCCCGCCCACAAAAGTCACCAGCCCGGGAGGCCGCCCGCGCCCGGATCAGCGGCAGCCCCCAAACCCAACCAAGCCCAGCCTGCACGAGCATGGAACGTGCCCTTNNNTGCCCGAGCATGGAACGTGCCCTTGTCTCACACATCTCCCTGTGGCGTTAGTGCCTTTAGGAGTCAACCTGTTCGGGAGTTTAACACTCGATTCAACTTTTTCGACCCAAGTTCACCGAGACCCCTCGCCAGCGCTCCCCGAGGGCAGAGCAGATTGCGAGAAGGGAGGGGAGGCAGGCATCCACCACTCTGCCGGGAAAATACCTGGGGCGCCCCGCCACTGCGGTCTTGCCACAGAGTGGGCCCCACCCGCCTCCTTCACAAGCCGAGGGCTTACAGGGTACCCCCCCACCCCTCACACCCGACCACCACCCACGAACACGAGGCGCGCCCCAGGGCACGCGGTTTGCCGCTGACGCGCGCGCTCTGCCCCGCCCACCGCCCACTTCCATTGGCTACTCGAGCGAAGCCACGCCCCCGGGCCGCGGTGGGCGGGGCAGAGGCGCGGCGGGCTCGGTTGGTGGCTGTCACGTGACTCCCGGGGCCGTTGCCGCCGCCGTCGGATGCGCCGGGATCCGGAAACGCTGAGGGAGTTCCGGGGGTTCCGGGGCTCGCAGGGTGGGACGGGTGTGGGGCTCCCGCCTCATCTCCTTACCCTTTAATGGCGCACATCACCATAAATCAGTACTTGCAGCAAGTAAGCGAGATTTTTATTAATTTTTTTTAATTGATCTGTGGGCCCTGTTTGAGTATGCGGGTGTGTTTTTTGCTGTAAATATGCTGCCTTGGTTAAGAATTACATCAGCGTCGCGATGTGGTGGAGAAATATATTTCTTGACCGTGCGTGAAGCACACCGTCTGAGTGCCAGGGATTTACATCTGGAATGCCCGAAAAGCGGGGAGGTTTCTGCGGTAATTCATCTGTAGGAGCCGCCACGGGAGGCTGTGTGTGTGTCCAGGAGCAAGGGCAGCTCGGGGATTCGGGAATTACAGGGGTCTGAGATGTCGAGAAGTGCGGACACACAGCTGTGCCGTGGAGGATGGAGGGGCAGGAGCGGAGCCACGAGCTGGACGGAGCTGTCAGTGACAAGCGTTTTGTGTCTCCACGCTGGAGGGGTCTTGCTGGACCATCGTAATCTCATCACTGTTACCATCTTATTCACTGCATCTGGCATCAGTTAAACCGATTAAGAGAAGGCACAAGAAGGGAGTAATTGTTTGGGTTTTAGTCTCCAAAAATGGAGCATCTGAGATCTCCCAGGACAGCAGTCTGCTCTGAAAAGTCCACATCTTGTCCAGTTGACAGTCCATTGAATGTTTAATATGAAAAACTTTCTAGCGAACATAAAATTATCTCTTTCTTTTCCTGAAATAAAAACTAAACACAAATTTCTGAAAGAGTTTAAGCAGTTGATTTTCCACCTTTTGTTGCTGTTTTAGTCTATGGTGTTTTTTCCCATTTGGTATGAGCTTTCCATACATCAAAAAAAATTGTTTTTCATATCGGGACACAAAAATGTGACAAGTAGAGCACAAGCAGTGGGAAAGGAACTCTTAAGAAGTCATCTAAAGCTACTTCCATAAGTGAAGAAATTTCCACCTTGATTCACAATAATCTGTCCAGGGAGACTATTTTTAACAAGGAGTTATCTTTAGCAAGAAGCAGAATTAAACCATTCTCCCACAGAATATAATATTTACAGTCTTAGCAAGTTTCAAAAACATTATATATAAATAAATACCAGTCTTATAGCAGACACTGCCTTTGAAATTATATGTATGTGTTAAATCTTCATTTTAAATGTCTTCATTTTAAAACTTTACTCAAAGATTGTGCCTTCACATACATGTTTGATGCCTGTAAGTCCAATTGGAATTTTTAAAAGCTTCAAATCTGGCTCTCAACTGCTGTTTTACAATGCTAAATGCATGTACATATGTATGCTTGCATCCTACAAATAAGGAAAAAATCACAATGGTGTTCTCTGTACCTTCTCCCTGAGACCTTTTTGAAAAACGGCGTATTGGAAATACAAAATTATTTATTCAGTTTTGAACCTTTAAAAACGCACATTTGATTTGATATTAATATGCATGAATAGTGGTAGATGGTGGCTTCTGTAGTTGTGTAAATATGTTGTGTGCCTGTTGCTGGATTTTCTTCTGTAATGTGACTGTTTACTTTGGTAGGTGCAAGAAGCCATTGAGACCAGAGATGGAACGTTTTGTGCAGAATTAGTATCATTTAAACATCCACATGTTGCAAACCCAAGACTACAGGTGAGGATCTGGTTTTTGTCCTTTTGCTTTACTTTCAGTTTTCCAAGCTCTCTGTGTGGGTTCCTTTCCATTGCAGAGAAACCTCAGAAATCTGTCTCATAAGCCAAGGTAGGATCCCCTTGTAGGTTTGCTTCGCTTTTCTTCTTACGAGGATACTATATAGAATTTTTGTTTTCTGGTTGGCTCTTTGTGTTCCACTTTGAATGGTTTTCTGGATAGATACAGTTTTGAATGTCCTTTCTGACTAGGTCTGCATCTGTTACTAGCACAGCACAGTGGAAGGCACTATAGAGAAAACGCAGTGGGGGTAGTAAGGGCCTGGTGTTTGTGTGTTTTGGATGCTTTTATTTAAGGCTGGTTCTGTTCAGGTTCTGGAGACAGAATTTACACTAGGAATTCATTACCCTGGATATGATTGTTAATGTAATTTAAAGTTCTGAGAGATGCATATTAGATGATCCCCAGAGGTCCCTTCCAACCCTTACAAATCTGTTAGAAATGCCATGACAAAACATGTGTATGATGTTCTGTTTCTGGTGCTTTGGATGTTCCTTTAATGTTTTATTGATTTATTGTACACTTAGCTTCCATCTCCAGAGGAGAAGTGTCAGCAAGTTTTGGAATCACCATATGATGAAATGTTTGCAGCCCACTTAAGGTAAAGATGGGCCTGGAATCTAAAGTCTGTTGTGAGGCATAGAGCAGGGATGGGGAAGGATATCCTTAAGTTTAAAACTTGCCTGTTTTAAAGGGCTTACACCTGAAAACTTGGTATTTATTACTCTTACAAATAATGCTAGAATTGCAGAAAATAAAGACTTACTTGGTTCTCTCCACATAAAGTCTGCTCTGTGTACCTGGCTGTGTTCTGTGTGTGGCTATCAGCACAGCTTTGGTGTCAGTGCTTGCTGTTTCCCTTGCTCTGCTTACTAGCTACACAAGAATTGAGTGAATTAAGTAAGGGAAATAAACCTTTTTTAAAGGGAATTTTAATCATAAAAGTACTCTTAAGAGAGCTTAGCATCTAAGTAAATCTGTGAGGTTTTACTTAATAACTTTCCGCATCTAGTCTTTTTCAAGAATCTTGGATTTTTTTTAGCTTTATCTTGGTGACAGTTTCAACAAGCATTAACTTATGTAAAACAAATACCCATTCTTTTCTAGAATCTGTTTTCTACAATTATCAAGCTTAGTGCGCTATTAAAATACTTGTGCTAGTTTTTTAGGAATGTTTCCAATCATATTTCTTAGTGTCTTAAGTAAACTGTAAAACTTAGTGCCTGGTAGGACAAAAAAATAAACATTTGGTTTATGTATATTTTCTGATGTACTCATGCACCTTTTCTTTGACAGGTGTACTTACGCTGTTGCAAACCATGACTTCATAGAAGCATACAAATGCCAGACAGTTATTGTCCAATATCCTTTTCCATAAGTCTTGTATATTGTTTTCAGATTAGCTTCTTGTAGACTAAATTCTTAATAGAATGTGGTCTGCTTCCAGATGCACTTCAGCTGTTTAGGTTTCTAAGCAAGGAAATCCAGATACGCTCCTCTTCCAGCTTTCTGTAGGGCTAAGAAGGGATTTGTCACTTGTCTCTAAAATAGAAAATTAATTTCTCCCAGAAGATAGGAGAGTCTCAAATCATTATAATACCTTGCAGTTTGTACTTGGCTAAAGGGGAAGATAAAGAAGCTTCAGTCTTATCTATGGCCAGTGTTTCTTACTGCTGCTGCCAGTCAAAGTGGCTCTGCTCAACTTCTTCCATACTGCAACTCAACTCCTCAACTTCTTGATGGTTTTTTTTGTTTTCTTGTATTTCATGAAGTCATATAGGGTACCACTGAACAGCTAGCTGTTTCTCAAATCTGTGCCTCATCTCCTGGCATTTTAAATTTTCCTGAATACAGTACATCTTTCCTGCGAGCATTTCAGGCACATAAAGAAGAAAATTGGTGAGTACATCATAGCTGTGAAAAATAGGCTCATCTTTTCCTAGTATAATACTATAGTAGTGAAACTAAAATGATACCTATAGTTTTTATTTATCCCCAGTGATGCTAAAATCAAGCCTAATTGACTTTGTTGCCTGGTTGAGTTTTTATGTCCAAAAGTGTGAAAACTAAACATCTGAGCTTAATTATGTAGAATGGTCTCTATGTAAATACATGGGGATTTGTTTGAAGAGAAGTGGTATTTTATTAAAACCACGGCAAAAAAGACTTTAGAAATAATTACTGTAGTGTTGGATTTCTGAAATGCTGAGATCTTGAAGATCTGTCCTTTTAAGTGCATCCCTTTTTATTTAGAGATTAACATATACTTTCCTAATTGTATGACCAACTAGAAAAAAAAAAAAGATAAATTGCTTGTTTCTCATGTTTTACTTATTGCTTGATTTGCACCTACTAAGTATACTATGATTTTCTTTTCCAGGGCCTTGCCTATTATGTATTCTGTAGCCCTTGATCTTCGAATTTTTGCTAATAATGTAAGTAGATCTGATTAACAACTTCATTACTTTTGTCTGTTTGGTATTTCCACAATAGAAATATTTTTAGACTTTATTATACAGCCTAGTTTTGCTCAGTTCTCTTTAACTCATTGTTTAGGACTTTGTTGACACACTAAATTAATCCAGTCCTATTGAAAAATGAGGTTGCTCAGTCTGTCCACCTCCCATTTGCAGATGGATCAAGAGGGGTTCTGAGGACCTGAATTCAACTCCCAGCAGTTGCTTAGAACTTAGGAAGGGATAAGTATTTTCTTTATTGAGTGGCTTAAGTCACTATTTCCATGTTATCCTTAGGATTTGGTGAAAATTTGAGGTAATCACAGACTACCAAGCTGATCTAACCATTCACTACATCTGAAGAGGGAAGTTTCTGCTCCCCTTTTCCAGACGTGTGCACCACTTTTGATGCTCTTTGGAGCCCTTGGTGAGCCCATACAACTGCTGACATGCAAATAATCCCCAAATTTGCATTATTTTTCTCAGGCTGGTGAATTGAAGTAGGTTGTGTAGGGATCTGTTGAGAACTGCTAGGCCAGGGTAAATGGCAGAGTTGTGATTTTGTTCCTAGCCACTTTAGCTCAGAAGTTGAAGCTAGAGTTCAGGTTAGGTTAGAGTTTGACAATACCCAGTATTTTCAGTGTTCATCCCCTAATCACTCTCTTGTGCACACTTACCCACAAAACCACACATGTGGAATGCTTGCACAGGGAGTATTTTTCATGTGTGTGACTGCTCTGTAACAAGTTTCAATTCTCAGTCTGAATGAGGGAAATCTGTATCTCTGAGATGCCTGAGAAAGGGAAATGTTGAATCAGTCATGCTGAAAGTGTTTGAACTGTCTCCTAACCTTAGTGTATTCAGAGGATTTGGATGCAGAGAAAGCTTCTGCAGCAGGATGCATTTCCATTTCTTTTCTTTACGTTTCAGCTAGTGAGAATGCAAACACTGTAATAAAACCTTTTAGAAAGCTCCTAATAAATATCTACTTGATACATTTCTTTTTCTGTTGAAGTTCTGTATTAGTGCACAGATCTTTCCCATATGTTGACAACTGAATTATTTTTTTCTCTTGCTGCTGTAACGTGTTTTATCTTTCTTGTGGAAGTCTCAGGTCCCAGCAGTGTGTGTTATTACTGGAAACTGTTGAATATGGTTTAGAAATAAAATCTAGTCTTTGTGGCTGTTGAGGAAAACTGAATTATAAATACTAAGACTCAAAACTCCATAATTTTTGCAGTCTCTTGGTCTTTTTACACTTGAGTTGAAGTGTTCATACTCCAATTCAGGTATTGAACCTGAATTTAGGTTTCTGAGACCTGCATTAAGCTGAGTGATACCACAGGTAATAGTGATCAGTGCTGTTTTCAAAGGACTGTCCTTCTGTACCTTGGGCTTGGTACATGTCCAAGAACCTCTCTGAGTATTTTCTTTTGTTCTATGAGTTTGACTGCCTTCTAGATTTGGGAGATATTGGCCATGGCAGATGTCTTGCTATAATACTTAATAAAATGCTGTGTTAAAAAACTAAACTTTGCAGCCTAGTGAACCATGATGTAGAATTGCATATTGTTTCTTGCTGTGTAATGCTAGGCAGACCAACAGCTTGTGAAGAAAGGAAAAAGCAAAGTTGGTGACATGTTGGAAAAAGCAGCAGAACTGCTGATGGGCTGCTTTAGAGTCTGTGCCAGTGACACGTAAGTGAAAGATCCTCTGTTGAACTTCTAATGTTAAATTGTTAAGAACTTAATGAACTTTGCTTTAGATTTTCCAACTTATTTAGACCATATATTGGTCTTAGAATGGACACCTCTGAGGCTTGTCTTCTCATTTATAGTCTGTTCTCTCCTGACTATTAACTACAGAGGGAGAGCCCTCGCTTCAGGTTTAGCATTCCTAGCAGGTATTGTTGGGAGGGACTGATTTTGTCTCTGTTTCTCAGGAAAGATGATTAATACTTCTGTGCCCCATTAGTTGTGAAGTTTGCTCCATTAGAATTACATGGAAAAGAGGTTACTCTGGTTTCCAGTGTTAGCAATTTTAACACTTTGGAAGTGGAAAAAGTGCTTTTTTTCCCTGTCTGTCTTTCACCTCGAGTATTATGTGTTATCTGCAGACTGGAGTGAGGACCCTGATGCTGATGAATAATATTTTGCATGATATCTTTTCATTACTTTGAGAAAATACATAGCAGAGCTACACCTATGTTTACCCTAAAAATGCTATGGAGTGAATATCTATGGATGTAAGGAAAAGTCATTATTTTCTTACAATGTTCAGTACTAGCAGGTTTTTTCTTTTTTCTCATGACAGTCGAGCAGGCATCGAAGACTCAAAAAAGTGGGGCATGTTGTTTCTCGTGAATCAGCTGTTTAAAATTTATTTTAAGGTAGGTTGTAAGTCTGGTAAGCTGTGTTTTGTATTTCATATTCTAAGTCAGACCCACCCTGTTTTTATATGATACCATCTATCTGCACTCTGATTAAAATGCAATTTTTTTTTAACAGATCAACAAGCTCCATCTCTGTAAACCCTTAATAAGAGCAATTGACAGCTCAAATCTGAAGGATGAGTACAGTATGGCACAGAGAGTTACCTACAAATACTATGTTGGACGCAAGGCCATGTTTGACAGTGACTTTAAGCAAGGTACTGTGTGCCAGCAAGACACATTTAAAATCTTGCTGCTTGGCCAGAAATCTGGCTGAAGGTGTGCGTTTGTGTGACTCAGAATGTGAGTAGCAGGTGCAGTTGTAGTTGCATTGATCAAAGGAAGATTCATACTGGAAGGTCCAAAGCCCACAGGCTGACTTGAAACAGGAATGAGATTACATGACACTTTTAACTGTAATATATGCCCAGCTTTAAAATATTTGTGTCAGTGAAGTTCCCTGCAGTCTTATGGATTATGTGTGTGCATTACAAAATGTATGAACATCCAAAAGAATAGGTTTGTAAAAGTTTCACAGAGGAGCCTTCAACTCTTCAAGTTGCTGCGTGCCACTTAGGAAATCTTCAGCAAACTGTAATGTAGAATTAGTTTCTTGATGCATTGGTTTTGGAAGATGTAGAAACTGTATTTCCTAAATTTCTAATAGATTTCACTAACAGAAATGCATCTAGAGCTAAGGTGTACAGCTTCATCACTAACTGAAGCCCCTGACCAACATCTGTTCTGGGGCTGGTTCTGTTACTTCAAACAGTGTATTCTGCCTGTTGGGCTTATCAGTTTTTTCTCCCATCAGTGGAAACTGCTGAGAGATCTTCATGCTGTTATGCTGTGTGGTCTCACTGGCACATTTCTGCAGCTCAGGAGATGTGTGCATTGCATTCAGCTTTCATCTCTTGAAGAATCTAGTCTGAATTTAGGAAATAGAGTGTATTATCAGCACTTTTTGAGATTCTCTGCTTCTGTAATAGGAGCACAATAATATTACTGAAATTAGCTGAAAATTCCAATATTACTTGTAACTGTAATGTCTGACATCAAGACCTTAACGAGTTTTCTTTGCCTTTCTGAAAGAAAACATATCTTTCTGGTAATACTTTGTATTTTGTGTGAATCTCCAATTTTTTCTTCATGTATTTTGAGTGGTGTGATTCATTTTTTATATAATTTTAAATGTCATATGTTCAAGCTAGAGATGGACATTGAACACGGAATTTGGGTTACAGCTTTAATCCATATTTGTTGTTGATTCATGTCACTTGTGTTTGCAGCTGAAGAGTATCTGTCATTTGCCTTTGAGCA
Organism: Rhipidura dahli; assembly: GCA_013399225.1. Taxonomy (NCBI): domain Eukaryota; kingdom Metazoa; phylum Chordata; class Aves; order Passeriformes; family Rhipiduridae; genus Rhipidura; species Rhipidura dahli. The sequence goes on along the minus strand of VXAC01000330.1, from coordinate 24,198 downwards.
CTGTCACCGATCAAGCCAGAAGAACAAAAGAATGATTTTGATCTACCTGCTGCCAGTAAAAATGTTGTTGGTGAGTAGATACTACTTTCCTAAATAAGGGGGAGGGGGTACACATGCAGAGAGTAAAACTGATGCTCAGTATTTCCTTGATTTTCCCTTACTGGAATTCAGAGGCTATTTTACCCCTGTAAGAGCCAGCATATGCACACAAAAGCCAGGGAAGATGTGGATTCACTAGAATAAATTTGTCTGCTTCTTTCCCCTGGTGGAAGAAAGAAAGATGTGCAAACAGATGGCTGAGGACTGTTGAGAGGGGTTTGCCACAGCTGCAGCCTGTCTCTGGGTTTTCTATTTGTACCTCATATATTTTCCCATTCGAGGCATCTCAGAAGGGTCATGAGGCAGAGCATTTTGGTTTTGAAAAATCAGCAAAGACTTGTTACTATTTGATCATTTCATATTTCTGTTAAAATAATTAAGTACATCTGTTTCTTGTTCCTGTCCTTTCCCATGTGCTGTGCTAACACTAATCCCTGAATTAGTGGGTTATCCTAAGTATTAATTAATTAACTGAGGGGACAGGAACTAGATTTTAGAGTTTCCTGTTCTGGCCCCGTTACCAAAATTACCCATGGAGAATGTTGTTTTGACCTGCCTCCATTGAGTTGACATTTTCCACCTTCCCCATGACCTGTTTGTGACCTCCCTGCCTTTTCCGTTCAGTGCTCCCTTTCCAATCCCTTGCTGTGTCAAGTGGGTAAAGGGAAAGTATAGTGGGTATGATAATTGACTTCTGTCCGCCTTTCTTTATTTGTTGACTTTGTTAGTGGTTGTTTTCAGATCAGTCAGTGGTAGGGTTGATAAAGGAAAAGTTACTAATAGTCTTCCTAAAAACTTTGTCCCAGTCCTGACTGGATGCCTTAAACAGGTGGGTCTGTTAGTGCCTAGAATTACTGTGGCTTTTCTGGACCAGTTTTAGTGTACAAGAGGAATTAGAGAAACTAGATAAAGGTCATTGTATTTACAGCTGCTTTTTTTTAATCAGAGTCCAAACATTAACACTAACTTCAAACTGTACTAAAATAGCTTGTATGTTGTTTATATGTTCCTAACCGCTCTCAGTAAACCTGCAGCTCAGTTCTGCTTTCAGCTAATCCTCCATCCAGGAAAGGAGTTAGCAACAGCATAGCATGATGTAACTAAATTTAAAGTCTGACCAAGTCAACATGCATTCTGATCTTTGCTGTGCAGGGGATGAAAAGCAAAGTTTCTTCTTGATTCTGTAGATGGTTCAATCTTACCTGATCTAACAATAAGACCTAATTTTCTTTCTTTAAATTTAACCTTTCTCTCTCTCTCTTTCTTTTGGGGGTGGGGCATGGTGGTGGTATTTGTTTTTTGGGAGAACATTTTTATTTCTGCATGGAGGTATAGAGAAGAAAAGATCTGTTACAGACTGAGATAGCCCTTGACAGGGCTGAGGCACTGCTTGTATTCCCTTGAGAATGCTTGAAATTCCCACAGTTCTTCTGTTTGTAGATTAGGTCATACAAGCATGGCATAAAATTTCAATCTGCCAAGGCCTAATGTCATGGGATCTTGATTATACAAGTTTGATAGCTGCTCCCTAACATTAAGTATTAATAGTCCCTAAATCATGGTAAATCAGTAGTTACTGTGAGTTGTACTATGAGGTGTTTGAGAGGGACAAGGGGCTTGTCTTACAAATGCTTTTATTCACTTCTTATTCTGTAGCAAAAAAAAGTGGTTAAACTCTGCTCTTTTAACAATTTTTTTTTTATAGTTTACCAGATTCTATTTAAAATGATTTGACTTTACCCTGGAAAACTTGAACACCATTTGTTTTTCAGGGCCATATGCCAACAGTTCAGCTCTTAAAAAAGTATGACCTTATGCAGTTTGCTGAAGTAACAAAGTCTGTGAGGTATGATGCTTGTTTTGCTGCTTTATGTTCAAAAAGTATTCAGTAAAAGTGTTTCTTTGGGGTGGTTGAGTAAGGCAGAGGAGGCATATTCCTACCAAGTCAGGTAATTTTTTTTCTCACTGGGGTAAAACCTTCTCATTTTTTCTTTTCTTTATTCTTGCAGTGAAGGAAATCTTCTCCTACTGAATGATGCTCTGACAAAGCATGAGACCTTCTTTATTCGATGTGGAATCTTTCTTATCCTTGAGAAGCTGAAAATCATCACATACAGGAATCTCTTCAAGAAAGTGTAAGCATAACCAAACCTACATTTTTGCAAAAGCAGATTTAATATGGTTTTACCTGGGACTGGGGCAGAATTGTGTATGCTCCTTAGTTCTCTCTGAGAGAGCTGACTTCCTGTTAAGGTAAATTTATTGTAGAATGGCCATTTTTCTAAGAGACAGAGTTTTTAAATGGTTATTTCTAAACAACACATTTTTTCTGTTGTTTCTTTCAGATATTTACTGCTCAAAACCCATCAGCTATCTCTAGATGCTTTTCTGGTTGCTCTGAAGTTCATGCAAGTAGATGATGTTGATATTGATGAAGTCCAGTGTATTTTAGCTAACCTTATATATTTGGTAAGTGTTGACCACTCATTGTCTGGTGCTTCCAGACTTCCAACAGTAAAAAATATTAGACAATAACAGTCTATGACAAAAACCACATCTGTTATCCCAGATTTTCTTGTAGTTTTTTTGAGGGATTTGTGCTCAAAGGGAAATGTTTTCATTTGCTCTGAGGACTTCCTCTACTTCCTGCCTTTTTTTGCAGGAATCAGTTAAAATTGAAGTTGAATTTTACATTATGAGTGCAATACTGACATTTCTATATATGCATAAACACTGATTTAAAGATACAAACCTTTTAAGTGGCACCAAAAAGTTTGTTCTGCATTTGAAGTAGGAGACTCTTGATCTTCCCAAATTAGAAAAAAATAGAGTCAGATTTCTTTGGTTTTGTTCCACATTTTGTCTTTTACTCTGGGTGAATTTCAACTACTTATGAACGGATAAAAGCTTGAAAACTAAATATTTGTATTAAATCAGAGGTTTTGAAGCATCATTGCAGTGTCAGCAAGAAAATTAACCACTTCTCTGTTTCTGAAACATTATTTGGTATGGTTTAGGCCTCTGGGAGATTTCTTTCACTGTTACAACACTAACTCTGAAAAGGAAGTACTGTGTCATTTAGTTTATTAGGTATGGAATACTAATTGATTAAAATCCTCATTTTAAAGTGAACAGCAGTGAATTTAGAAACACTTCAGCAGAGCTCTGTCTCTTCAAGGCATTGTCAGCAGACCCGCAGGGGGGCCCTGGCAAGCAGCTCTCTGTCTGACAAGCACCCTCAGTACACAAACATGGTGCTGGCTCCAACTTTGTGCTTACTCTCAAGATGACCCCTTTACACAAATTGGACCCTCCTGGATATTTAAGTACAGTAGTGCAGTGGTGACTGAGCATACACAGCTTTGCTATGGTCAGCTTGTAGGTGTTTGCTTGGGTTGTAGGGATTGTGTTACAGCTCCATTTACTAACACTGCCTTTTTCTCCTTCTGCCAGGGTCACATTAAAGGCTACATATCCCATCAGCATCAGAAGCTTGTGGTCAGCAAGCAGAACCCATTTCCTCCACTGTCAACAGTGTGTTGTTGAGTATTGCATCTTAGCCATGCCAGTACTCGTCAGACACTCAGCTTGCCCAGTGGAACTGCTCCCTGTCACCCCAAAACCACTGTAAATGGCCTGGCTCGTGTCCAGCACTGAAAGACCAGGAACTCTTTGTGGCTCCTTTCCCAGAATGACCAAGGCTGCCAGTGTTACAAAGTGCATTGAAATGAAATGCTGACTTTCAAATGGGAATTTCCACAAGCTTTCTGGATCATTCAAAGTATTTCATGAAGAAATAAAGCAAAGCATTCCAAATTCCTTCTGAACTACTTAAAAGCATTTATAAAGTACTTTGTATTACTATTTCTGTGTTTATCTTTCAGGAAGAAGTATCAGCCTTTGTTACTTGTGTTAATCCATTCTTCAGAATGGAAATGTTTTCTTATATGGTTTCCAATTTTTTTTAAGTCTCAGTAATCTTTCTGGTATTAAATACTCTCTTCAAACTTTCTCTAAAAGCTAGAGAAGTGTTTGACACCAAAAGTTTTATGTGTCAGTAATACTTACGGGTTCAAGTACATGTGGTAGGTGCCCACAGATGGCTTTGGGATTTTTTAAAATTCTGGTCATATTTTGTTTAATTTTTATTATGACGAACAAAAGCTGCTGTAGCTAAATTATCCAAACTCTGTTTTATTTTGCTTCTGGGGAAAACACTGGATCCAATATTTTACGTGTTACTACCCTGGGGATTAGTTGGTTTGTTTGTGAGTGGTACAATATAACTTTGTCCAGACTGATGAGATTGCAGTTTTAGGGGTTTAAATTACTTTTAGAAGAAAATAAACATTTATTTTTTTCTGTCTTAGCCAGGTTTTATTTTACCCTCTAACTGACATGGACATCATTCACAAGGGAAGACACAGATTCCATGTATGAGGGGAAGCATTTTTTAGCATGATGAAAGTGTCAAGTCCTACCTCAACAAAGACATTTAAGTGCTTGGCATTCCCCATGTCTTTATAAGTATGTATGGATCCTGGAATAAAAATATGAATTTGCTGAATCAAACCTCAGGGTACTAGCAACATTTAAAATCACAGAAAAATATTCCACATGTTTTGAGTTTTATGATGAACAGTTCTAGGAAATTTGAAGTTAAATCAGTTTTTAGTTAAACAACTAGGTTTACTGCATCAGGACTTTCACAGTACTGTGTGTCAGCAGAAGGAAAGACAAACAGGCTTTTCTGTATAAACTGGAGTTAAATACGTGTCATTGTTGCAACTTCCATTGCTGCAAACTGAAGTAGAGTCAAAGGGGGGTACTGGCTACATCTGTGTGTTTCCTTGCAATGATTGGTAGGGGCTTGGTGCTTGAGAGTTGGTTGTGTTTATGTCTTACTTTATTTTTTGTTTAACCCATACCATATACCTTGCAGTGTTGGTGAAAAGCAATGTTTCCCAGTCAGCGTCTTCTAGCGGCCAGGATCCCAGCATACCAGTCAGGAACCACGTGCCCTTATACTCAGTAGCCAAAAAGCTTCCTCCAGCCAGGCGTTTGTCCACGGCCTCCTGGAGGTGCCCACAGAACTGCCTGTTGGTGAGGCTGATGTTGAGTATTTGTTTGCAGTCCTCAGCAGGAAGGTACGAAACCTGCAGCTCTTCGCCTCGAAGTTCCTCACCTTCCATTCTCCAGCCGCTGACTGTACCAGCCAGTTTTGGAATTAAAACATGCTCTGCAAAGTCTCTTTCAGGGGTGCACACAGGGAGGTGGTAGTTGTCACACTCAATGTGCTCTCCAAGTTGTAGTAATGCAATGTTGTTCTCACCAGTGTCTTTGTCATACCGGATGTGTACGTGCTTCTCGCTAACTTGCACTGTCTTTCCAGTTCCACTTGTTCCATTAGGCCCTGTGAAGCAATGACATTTCACTGCTCTCAGGAATAGTGAAAGCTGCATGCAAGCTGCCTGGTTGTGCTGAGGAACACTTGCAGCAGTGGAACTAAAGGTGCTCTTCATCCAAACTGCTGCAGTGAAGGGAAATGAGGAATAATACACTGGCAGCTTTTTAATGCCATGTAGAAGCATGCATCATTTCAGCTGTAAGGATGAATACCCAACACTGATGTGAATTTTGGCATGAAACTAAAGCCACCACCAAGTCCACCATGTTTAGCAGATCCCTGGGTGCTGAGTTCTGAACTGTGCTTGAGAGACACAGTCTCTGCTTGCCTTGTATAGGGGTGCACGGGGCAGCTGAAGTTCTAGCTCAGATACTTTACTGAGGTGCCTAAATGAAATGACAGCATGTTTGTTTCCTTTAACAATATTTTTATGCAGCAAGAAGTTTAGTAAGGTTTTTTAAAATTTAGCTTGTCAATACTGAAATGTGCTGCAGCAAGAGAAAATGTGTTGGATCACCTACCAGCACCAACCCTGATTTCAAAATGGCTGTGCAGAAGGGCACACTCCGCTGTGGTCAACACGAAGTTGCTTTTTAGCAACACTCCTCCACAGAAGCCTTTCCCTTCTGAGTTTAGCAGTAGTACCTAAGAAAGTGCAAAAAAGACAAACGACAGCACGGTGCATGTGGGGGTACATGATAGGTTTCATGAATTGCTGGGAATACCTGCCAAGGAAATCGCTCATCACTTTTCTTCCTGGTTTCACGTATAAGGTTATCACTGTCTTGAAGTCTGCCACATGCACATGAATCTACCAAATGAATAAAAAAAAAATTCAAAACTTCGTGCTGTATCATTTCAAGATAGCTAATACCTGCAAATGCCTTGTTGTTCCACCTTGATTTTTTTTACTTTGGGGTTCTGTTTTTGCAGAAAGAAAAAGGAGAATGGCAATTTCTCAGCTGGTGAAAACTGGAATAATTTGGCAATTGTCCTAATAGTTTAGCAATGGGCTAAACGTTTTGGGTCACTGTGTAGTGACTGGGTTTCACTGTGCCTGTCACTAATGAAATGAGGCTTCCTCTCCAGCCAACCATTAGCACAGCTTGCTTTTTCATCTTTGTATCCTGTATTCAAATTGTGTCAAATACCTGATGGCTGTGGCCCAGTCTGGACATGGTGAATCCTGGGTTTTCCTTGTTACAGCTGTCACTCTAGGGGCATACATGCCTTTCTCATCTGGTTCGAACAACACACGTGCTTTTCGATTGGATCACCCAGCTATCTGCATTTGTCACACAGTTGGTTTGGGTTTGGGTCCCACAGACTGGATTCTGTTCAGGTGAGGCTGAACCACAGGACACTTTCCAGGAGAACACATGACCTGCTCTCAGAGCTGTTGGGTGCTTAGTCCACAGGACTGAACTAAGCCAGTTTGATGTAAAGCCCACCTGAAGTGTGCACTCACTGAGTGTGGACATCAGTCTTTCACCACCAAAAGTGTGGCTCTACAGCTGAACTCCATTTTGGCTGCCCCACTTGTGCTAATACAGACACAGGTCTAAGTATACTTCTGTGTTTTTAGTAGATCTACTTTGTAAGGGGATGAGATTGAATGAGAGCTAGTAGGAGAATGGAGAAATGAGGACTACTGCTTCAAGCATTATAATATGGCAGCAAATGTTTACCTTCATTTATCAGACCATTAGTTGCCTGGTGGGAAACAACTGAATCTCATTCCCAAGCAAACAGGTGTTCAGCAGAATTGCTCTTTACCAAACACAGGAGTGGAAAATGTGGTCCAGGGAGTGACATGTAGGGTGATGCAAATCCTTTCTGCTGATTCATATTCAATTATTCCAATCAGATAGTGCTTCTTTTACCATTACTTTGACATCTTGGGTGGTGCTCCCTAGATCCCTTCTTTTTCTACCCAGAATTATTCTCAACGCTTTAGGCTTGAAGCAGGCTGACCACATGTGGATGTCAGATGGTGGCCTGCCCACCCCAGCCCTGAACAGGTGCCCCCTGTGCTTCCATGCTCACACCTACCTAATGCGATGCACTGCTTTTTATCCTTCCCAAGCTCATAGCCATCAGCACAGGAACAGTGGTAGGAATTACTTCCTGGGTAGCAGAAGTGGTCACATCCTACATTTGCTTGGTGGTGACATTCATTTTTAGCTAAACAGAACAAGCAGAGGAAAAACATTGGGAACAGTTCACCTGGAGTATTCTTTCACAGCATGAGTCCTCTGTGTTATTTTTTATTCAGTTTGGAGGAGGGTAGGGACTCGGGCTTGGTAGCACTTACCACTGGTTTTTTTTTCCCTTGTTATGCAGAAATTGGAGAGAGCTGAGTCTCTGAAGCATTCACAGACTCACTGCAAACTGTGCTTCCCCCCTGCACCTCCCTGCACCAGACATTGCACCTCTGAGTTCTGGGGAGCATTACCCCACTGGTCAAACTGGGCCTTCCATGTGAATCCATGGAAGGAGTCCATGGGTTTTTAAACAAAACACCAAAAATCTGCAGCGAGGGGAACTGTTGCACATATTAAAAAGACAAGTATTGCTTGAGGAAGAGGGCAGCTAAAGTTTCTAGGTTTGAGAAATAACAAACACATAGCTGTCATTTTGCACACTTGCTTAAATTATCAGCCACCAACGGTAAGAAAAAAAGAAAGGGAGTATGAACTTTGACATATGCTCAACTTTGCATACCTTGGCAAACACCTAAATCTTTAGCATAAAGCAACAGCTATTTGATCTAGCTCATAGGTAGCAAAAAATCTTGTATAACATGGTTGCCTAAGGCTCACACTGAGATGGTCTAGTTCCCAGCACTTGTCCAAGCTGTGTCACCTTCTGTGCTCCCCCAGAAGCTGGTCACAGTCACACCCCTTATAAAGAAAATGACCCTGCCTTGCTGCAGCCAGGGCGTCTCCCACCCCAGCGGACTCTGAACCAGCAGAAATACTGATGTAAGGGCTGGAAAGAAGAAGCTGGCAGATGTAAAAGTATAGTAATTGGCCCAGGGTTTTCCTGTGCCAGAAAGCATCTGTTTTACTTCACTCTTTTCACTTGCACTGGAAATGGTTTGTTTTCTGGAGTCCTTCTGTCCTGAGGGACTGTCTTGTGGGTGTGTGTGGCCTCAGAGGCGCCTGGGGAGCCACTCTGGCCCTGCAGCTTTGGTCCTTCAGGCCACACACCAGGGGCCACAGCAGGACAGGCAGTGCAGGTGGCAGTGGCGGGGCCGCCTTTGGGCTCAGCCCGTGAGCTGGTTTGGTTCCAGCCCTTTTGCCGCATCCCCAGAGAAGGGAGGCTCAGGGCGCAGGGACAGCCTGCGGAACCTCCGGATGCCCCGATGTTCCACAGGCAGGCAGGCAGGCAGCACATCCCCCCTGCGCTGCCAGGAGCTGTGTGCTCCAACCAAAACCACGGGGACCGGCACGATGGGGTGGGGGAGCTGCGCATGGCTTCACGGGGACACCCTGTGACAGGAGGAGCTGGGGCTTCTCAGAAAGGGGCAGTGCCTCACCGAAAGCACAGTTCTCTCCCTCGAAGCCCTCGGCACAGGTGCAGGTGTAGCCGCGGATGCTGTCCTCACACACGCCATTGTGCTGGCAAGGGCTCGAGGAGCACCTCCTGCCACCTGGAGAAACGCACAGGGAGGAGTCACCACCGCCACCCATCCCAAATGACACAGCCCCCTTTCTGGCACATGAGCTGCTCAGAGAAGTGTCGTGAGAGCAGTTTGGAAGGAAATGGGCTAAGTGTCACTGAACTGCTCCTCGGGGGTTATTTTAGCTCAAGTCTGCTTCCAGAGGCAGAGAGGCTGGGAGCTGCCCAGAGGCAGAGCCTGCTTCTGGAGGATGGATGCTCTGAGGGGTCGGGGAAAAGGACTGAGTTACAGTTCCTGCTTTGTTATAAATGTGGTATGAGACCGGTGTTTTAGGTCTCCCATGTTACACTGATATGCACTGGACAGAAAAAGCTGGCATCAAAATTATGTAGCAAGTGTACAGCAAGCAACATCAAAATAGGAAGAAATATAACTTTTATATATCTGTACAATTATTATACAGCAGCTCAGCCACAAGCAAATCTAATCCTTCTGATGAACTGAACATTGAAAAGAGAGGGTATCCTCACTATGAGGCAGAGCTGCCCACAGGAATGACTCCTAAACACTTTGAAGACATGCTCCAAGTAACAACTGCTTATTGTAGGCATAGGCTTACAGTAAGCAAGCCAGAAAGCCTAACCTGGGACATGTTGTCTAACCTTTCTAAAAATTACCACTTTGTCAGAGAGGTTAACTCAGTGAGCAAGCTGCCCTAGCTGATTTCAGGGATGGAAAAGTGAAAACTCTGCCAGCTACTGGGAAAAAACCAGCAGTCACCATCTCCTTGGGCTGTGGGCACACATATCTGTGAGCGTTGGATGTACTAAAATACTGGCTGAAACAGTTACCACCTTCAACCCATCTGCAGTCAGATGACACCAGCATATCCAAACACAATGTAGGCCTCCAGGGAGGGCTTTTGGGTGAATTAGGGGAATCTCACCGACACAGTGAGCAGGCAGAATTGAGGAGTTGGAGCTAGGGAAGGGTTATCCCTGCAGCCTGAAGCAGTTAGGTGGATTCAAGCCTCTGGAATGCATGCTGGGAAGAAAATAAATCCAGCACCTTTATTACAGAAGAAAAGAGAAGATTCAAGGAAACACAGAGAAAATGGCCTGATTTCTGTTATTGGAAAGTTACTGGAATTATTAAACTGTAAGCACCCAGCAATACAAAAAAGTGGTAAGTAATAACCAACATAATTTTTCAAGATCAAATTATTCAAACCACTGAAATCTATTCATATGATAGGATAAGAGGGAATCAGTGAACATCACAGAATAGAAATGTCTCCAATTACATTGTCCTTAAGTGAGCAGACTGCTGGAAGACATGCACAAAACTTTTGGAAAGTGATGTTTGAAGTGAGATTGTCAATGGCTAAGTTTATACTGTTGATAAAGGAGGGTCTGGGACCCTCCACAGGAACAGCTGTGACAAGGGTGACCTGAGGCAAAGTGCCCCGACAGCAGACAGCCAGCAGATGCCACTACATCAGTGTTGACTTGAAGGGACAAAGGTGGAGCACTACAAAATAAAGCTCCTGGGCTTCACAGCAGTTAGGTGGGTGCTCAGCCTTTCTCCCCAGCACTCTTTTATTCACAATGCAGGTTTATCCACTGCACCCTGGACTTTTGGGGGAAAGCAACAAGGATACCAGAGGGTTAGAAAATGAGATTGTTGGAAGGCAGGATGGAAAAATTATGTTTGTTTAGTGAGGAGGAAAGAAACCACTCTTCAAAATGTTAGAGAAAATATCACAAAGAAGGAAACACACACTGCTGTTGTTTAGGAAGAAGACAGAAAATATGGCTTTTAATTACAGCAAGAAATCCACCCCTGAGTCTGATAATGGGTAAGGTGTCCTGACTGTGGTTAAGCTTGTTTGCAGGGACCATTCTAAACGGGTTGCCCTTCTCTCTTCCTAGATTTGAGAGGAAGCCTGCATGACATGCTTAGTACAAATATCCAATGACTCAAATTAGAAATTAATCCCTCCCTCACAGAAGTAATAAAATGCCAGATATTTAGCATCATCCTTCATAACATTTATAGCACTGATGGGATTCTTCTATGCAATGATTCCCAGGACTCAGGGATTTAGTGGCTTGTGCAGAAAATTATTACTGACTGCTGGTTTTCCCACCTCCTTATCCACTCTTTAAACCTAAGATTGGAAGTTAATAATAGCTAAGTTAAAAACAAGATAAAAACTTGGAGTAAAGCACACAGAAGGGAGGGAATAGAGCATAGTCTCCATAAGCTGGTGCCACAGGCTCCTTGTTCAGCTGACATTAATTATATCAGGCCCTCAGCATCTACAGATTTGTTTCTCTCCTTGGCACCTGACAGGGAATGATGCAATCTCAGTGTGCAGAGTTTGTAGACAACTCAGTAGCTTTTAATACCTATTTATCTTGCTCAGGTTTAAGGGCTAATTCTGTATTTGGGTGATTTTTCTGGTAAAATTGTGCTGCTCTGTTGTATCTGAAGAACATACTTTCTCTTGTCCCAGGCTGTTTCAGAACAGCTTTAGACTCAGGAAAAGAAGTAGCCTATTTACTGTGATAACTTTTACTCACCTTACACTTTTATTATTTTTGCAGCTTTAAATGGTTTTTCCTATATATTACTTTTTAAAAACCATTTCACATCAAGAATTTTCCTTCTGCTTTACTACAATCATGACAAATAGAGACTGGTTGTTTCTCACAGAACAAACTCTTAGAAAACCAGTATCAGACTGAAGCATAATGTTCATAATGTGTCAGTACTACGAAGGAGAGAAAGCAAGAGGCCAGCTTACCATAGTAGATTTCCCAAAACATTTTCTGGATGAAAAAAAAAAAAAAGGAAGGAAATTAGATTTTAATTCTCAAGTAATGTAACATGCCATAAATATTTTGCTAAACCAAAAACATATAATGAGAGAATATATACAATTTATATGTATAATGTTTAATGTTTATAAAGTTGCACAACTGTGATTTCTGCCCTGCTGGCAAAATATGCATGAGAAGAGAGGGGCTTTGCCTACTGCTTACTTTATTGTTTCTTAAGAAGCTGTAAAGGAAAAGAAACACTTCACAGGCCAGAGAGGAACAGCTGGATCCCTTAACAATGCAATTTCCTGAAAAAACTGGCTGGCTATTGTCTCTCTGGTGTGCAGCAGCGTGGGAAGTGACCCCATCCTGTCCCACCCCAGCTGGCCCCCAGCAGTGGTCAGCACAGAGTTGACAGGGCACCACCACTGGTCACCACCACCATGTGCCCTGCATTTCCCTGGGTACTGCAGCTGACCCTGATGCTTTCCCCAAAGGGACACCTCTGCCCACCCCTTCCTTCCCCAGAGCACCATGGCTACCCATGGGCAGCCCTACAGCTGTTTCCTCTACTTTCCCTGCAAACAAAACTCCACTCAGAGTCCCATTAAAGAGCACAGCATCCATCTGTACATGTCCAGAGAGCCTCTTGTGCAAGGAAATTGCAGCTACTCTCCAAGTGAGCCTCTATCTATAGGTCCCACTATTTGCTGGTGCATTGATTCCCTCTGTCCCAATCATAAAATCACAGAATGGTTTGGGTTGGAAGGGACCTTAAAAATCATCTAGTTCCAATCTCCTGCTGTGAGCAGGGACACCTTCCACTAGACCAGGTTGCTTAAAGCTCATCCAACCCAGCCTTGAACACTTCCAGGGATGGGGCATCCACAACTTTCCTGGGCAACCTGTTCCAGAGCCTCACACAACTCCAACTCCTCTCATTTATTCCCCATGCTGCATGCATTTGCACAGAGGCATTTGAGTTGGGCCCTGATGAAGCTGATTTACTGCCTGGAGTGGCTGGAGTTCCTTTGTGCTGCCCTTCAGATGCTGACCAACACCCTTTTGCCCCTCCTGGTCTCTGAGGGATGCTGAAGCTGTATTTCTGTGTGTGGTCAGGATGGGACAACAAGAATGTGATTTAATAACAGAAGGAGCATGACACTTAATTTTCAGGAGAGGACTTGAAAAATATCAGAGCTGACCCCCTCATTTCCGTTTTGACCATGGAAGACACCTGCTTGCTACTGGCTGAGATGGCAAATGCAAAGATTTCACAAGGAGAGAAACCCAAAGAAATGAAGCAGTCTTGTGCTTCATAAGTAAAGGATCAAGGCAACAGTTTTTGTTATGCATGCACGAAAACAAAATACTTACAAGCATTTCATCATTTTCAAATACTTCTCTTGCTTCTTCCTGTGTACATCTCTCTTCCAGGCATTCTCTTTCCAAGCTGCCTCGAAGGACCTCCTCCAGAAGAAGGGAACTGGCACGCCTCTGTCTCTTGATAACACTGTTTGCATCATTAGCTGATAAAAACACTGGAACATGGTATGACAAAACACCAACGTAAGTACTTGGATTCATTTCCTTATATACTTTTACTTTCTTTCTAAAGATAAATAATTTTGGTTGATTTGGAGTTTCAAACATGTAACACTTCCATACTTAAAGAGCTCTACTGTTTAAGCCCAAATTCAGCTGAGGAGTTGTGACCTTTTACTTTTGGGGAATGCCTGACTTCCCCCCAGTTAGGGAGAATTTGAAGCCCTTCCTGGCACATTATTTTTCTGCATGAGACATACAGAGCAGAGTGCAGTGGCACAGCCAGGGAAAGGGGAAAATCATCATTATAAAAGGCAGAGGCTATTTTGTGAGACTGCATAGGGGTTTCAGACTCATTGGTAGAAGTGAATATTAATTGTATGAAGTTATGATGGTGGATCCAAACTGATGTTCTTCTGTCCTAGTTCATGCTTTTTTTTTTTTTTTTTTTTTTTTTTTTTTTTTTTTTTTCTGAGAAGCAGAGCCATGACATGGCTGAGTTCACAATAAATTGTCTCTCAAGGAGAATAAATAAAAGCTACCCCTCAGCAATGCTTGTAGTTAAGAGGGCTATATCACACACCACTGTTTATGTGGAAGACACTGCAATATTTTGGATTTGAGTAAAGAATAGGAGAGACCAGAGACATGAGAGTTAACAGATCTTAAAACTCCTCTTTGCAAATGATACCTCCATCAAAACCTGCCTGCCAGCTGGGCAGCTGGTGCTTCCACGTGAATCAATATGTGATCACGTATGTCAGCCTGTGCTTGTCAGTTCTTCTGTGCTTGGAAAGTAAATGGATTGGAGCAGGGAATATTTGGGGTTTTTTTCTCTTTTATACAGTTTTTGGGGGCCCAACACTGCCGGTTGAAATAATCAAAAATCACAGAACTGGAAAAAGTGAGAGGAATAGCAAAATTATTCTGAAACTGTGTACAGATGTTTAGTTATCTTTTTGAAGGATACCCCATAAGCAACTGACTTGCACATGATATTAAAAAAGGAAGAGCTTCATGACTCTGTTCTGCATTTTAAGTGTTATTGGACCCCCAGCACACATTTCTGCCATGCAATGGTTCTGCCACATCCAGCACAGCTGGCAGGGAACTTCTGCTGCAGAGTGGTTTGACTTTCTTAAGACATCACCATCTTTTTCTTCCTTGCCTGGCTCCTCCTTTTTTTTGACAAACCATGGAGGTTTGATACAGAAACATAAATTTCTTCAAGCTATAACAAGCATACATATCAGCCTCTTTCATAGGGACTCTCTTATTTTTATTTCAGCAGCAACTAGAAACATAAAACAAAATTCTCTTTAATATCTGCAACACTCTAAAAATTGTAAGGAAAGACAAAATATTACCCTGGCATAAATGATGGTACTTCAAAACTACATTGCCCCATTAGCCTACAGCAGTTTTCACTTAGCTGCATGAAATAAACAGCAGAAATGTAAAGAAAATAAGGAACGGACTGTTTTCAGTGATGTCACCCTGTGCTACAAAGTAAACATTATATGAGGTACAAAATTACTGGTGTTTTTAGAAAAGAGAAGCACAAATCAGAATTAAAGGCGCAACAAAACAAAAGCCATACCTGTCTGCTCTGTCTGAAGGAAAAGGGCAGAGAGAAGGAAGAATAATATCCAAGAGCACCTTGCCATTGTTACCCTCTGATGGTGCCTGCCTGCATTCCTGCAGCTCCTGTGGGAAATGGCTACAGGAGAGATGTTGAAGTTTAAAGTCCAGCTGTTCATGAGAAAACAAAACCTCTGAGGGTAAATCCTGACAGCAATGTCAACACATGGGGGAAAAAAAAAACCAAAAAACAAACTCAAACCAAATAATTCAACCCTCAGCTCAGCAGTGCAGCAGTGCCCCGTCTCTCCGTGCCCTGGGTGACTGTGGGGCCCTTTGCCAGTGCCACTGAGAGCTGCTCCAAGATTTGGGTGTTCCTCCCATGCCCCAGCATTCACTTACACATTCACACAGCATGGCTGGAGATGAACAGCACCAACATTTCTTTGGACCATATCAAAGCACAGCCTGCACAACGACCTCAGGGACCAGTATATGGTGTGATTCTTTTATATGTGGTCCCCACAAAACATTTACCAAGGCTTAGCTGCAGTGGGCAAATCCCACCAGCTTTTGGAGCAACCAAGCCCCCGAATGTAATTTCCCCCCTAGGGCTGCATCTGAATGGATATGACATTTTTCTTTTTCACTCTTAGGTTTGTAATGCCAGCCATGCAGGAGAACATGGAAAACTTTTCCTCATGTCAGGATTCCAGTCACAGAGATGCACAGACAGACAGAGGCCATGAAAAGAGGTGTAGGTACAGAAAGGACATAAGCATTCCTTGGGCTGCTGAGCTGGGCACCTGGTGGATGGGGTGACCCTGATTTCCAGCCCTGGACAAGAGGAAGGATACACCCATTGGCATGCAATGGCAATGGTGCTTCAGGGCTCCCAGCACAGGCAGCCTCATGGGAACAGCAGGAAACCATTTCTACACTCAGAGCAACAACCAGTGAGAGGAAGAGAATTTTTTAATTTAATATGACTCATGAACAGAGAATGTTCTGTGTTTTCATGTCATAAATCCACAGCTATTATTTGAGTATGCAGTTCTTTTAACAAAGTATGTTTGATCTGAACATCCATGGGTAAATCCCCAAATAAAACTTCACTGCCCATCAACTGCACCTTTGAAATCAAGCTGCAGGATTGAGTATTGAGGCTGATGAGGGAAACACACCACATCCCTCCCTCACCAAAGCCAGTCCCTACCAACCCAGGGACTGCAAAACCAGCAGTCTGTAATAATTTTCTGCACAAGCCACTAAATCCCTGAGTCCTGGGAATCATTGCATAGAAGAATCCCATCAGTGCTATAAATGTTATGAAGGATGATCATCTGCTGCAAATAATCAACCTGTGCTTTCAAACTTCATTGTGGGAGGGTTTTCCTGCAGTTTCCACAGGGCTGTTGTTCCAGAAGTTCACTTGGAATTAAAACCCTTCTAATACCAAGCTTAGTTTTATTCACAGCCAGTTCATGACCTTACATATTTGTTTTGCCCTCCTTGATATTTCTGCAGAACTAATTAATACAGCCTCCCATCCTCTTAGGTTAACTGTGTGTCCAGCTCTCCTCAGTAAATGAGCTCTCCATGCTCTCCTCAGTCCCCTGAGGCCACCAAGCCCCATTGTGCCTGTCCCAGCCAGAGCTTTCTTGGCTAGGAAAGGGAGAGCTGTTGCCAGTGGTCACATTTGGTGGGTGCTGGGGGCTCAGACAGCATGTCCTGTGCCCAGGAGTCACTGTGGAGGCTCACATCACCCTCCCTGCCTAGCAGGGCAGTGGCTGTGTCGCTTTGCCACACTCCTCTGGCTGTCCATCCCCACGGGAGCCCCTGCCAGTGAGGCTGGGACTACTTGCCTTTACCTCCTTGTGGTAATGAGCATCATCCCATGCATACTCAGCACAGTCAGCCTGACTCCCTTTGGCACGAAAAATATGTCACCACTTGATGTCAGCACAGGACTTTGCAGCACAAAAATGTGGATCCCCAGTTTTGGTTTTGTTTTTGGGGTTTTTTTTAAACAGTTTACATTTCACAAACCTAAACCTATGTCAATTAAGGAACTCTTTTAGGTATAAGTTAGTTATTCAAATTGGTTTAACATTACTAACACAGAGCTTAGGAAGCTGTATTCTCACAAGATCTTAGTTTACATGGTCTTTTTTCTCTTACTGTGGGATTATTTTACAAAAAGCTTCCCCTGACTGAGCAGCTGTGTCCTTAGGAATGGGACATGGTGTACTCAGTACCTATGGCACTGACCTTGCTTTTTCTGTATTGACGTCCATGCAACAGGTTTACATTTTAACTTTCATATGACTATGAAAAACTTCATATAAAGAGGGGTTTAAAAGGGCAGTCCTTTCTTCATGTGTTTCTTTATAAAGACATACTGGGATTTCTTTTTCCATTCCTTTAATTACCACAGCAAGCACATGGTGATGTTTTTCATTATGGAGTCCTGCACCCTATTTCCTGCAGCCCTGTTTAGGGATTGCCTTCCTCCTGGAGGGTTACTCATTCCAGGATGAAGCCTGCAGGCAGTGTCAGATATGAGGTGAGCAGTTCCTCAGGACGGAGCAGCTGAGGGAGTTAGTCCTGCTTTAGCAACTGGTTCACATGGAAGTTGTTCCCTGCCCAGTTCAGCAACCCAGGGGAAGTGGGTTTGCAGACCAGCTGCCCAGACAGTGATGGGGCAGTGACAGGGCAGTGATGGGGACACGTCAGTGCCACCCATCTCATGCTGTGGGCTGGCCATCAGCCCTGCTGCAGCATTACAGGCCGAGGGCAGCTGTCCTGAGTAACTCATCACACGCCTTTTTGGAAATGCATAGCTCAGCTAGTGAGCTGCTTAGTGCAGTTAAAAAGGGTCATGATTTCAGCTAAACACTTGGATTGCAATCAGCCAGGTCTGTTCACCACCTGCAGAAAAAAAAGTTTTTCTTGCCAAATCCAAAGAGTATCAGCATTTCTAAATGCGGAAGGAACTTGCAGCTGTTTCAAAAGAGCATCAGCATCATCTCTGTGGTTTCATTACAGATTGCAGGAAACCCTGGAGGAGTGAACAGGGGAAGGAATGTAACCCCAGAGAACTCTGATTTTCTCCTTTAGGTGCTGCACTCACAATTACACTCTGCGCCAACCCTCGAGGATGTGCAAGTCTCCCAATGCAGTGGAAACCAAAGTCACCCTGGAACTACTCTGCCATTTTGCTCCATCCCTGGAAGTATTCAAGGCCAGGATGGATGGGGCTTTCAGCAACCTGGTCTAGTGGAAGGTGTCCCTACCCATGGCAGGCAGTGTTGTACAAGGTTATCTTCGAAGTTTCCCTCTAACCAAAACCCTTCTATCATTCTATAATCTCTGTAGATGCAAGGTCTGACATTTTCTGTTTCTGTGCATGTGTTGTTAAAAATAGCAATTGCTGTTAATATTTCATTTATTAAAATATATTATTTCTTCCACCCTCATGCTTCTTTACCTTTTCTCTCAACTTTTATATTAAAATTCTTTTCTCTCCTGAAATTCCAACCAAAAAAACTGGCTGTGGAAGAACCAGAAGATGGCAGAGCACATGTACAGACAGACACATAGCACTTCAGCTCCTATTTACAGTTTCAATGATGGGTAAGGGGGTGTTGATAAGGTGCTTACTTTTGCTCCAAGATGAGGAATATTCCCTCATCCCCTGTGAAAAATGAATCAAAATCACTTTGGAATCTGTACTATTTGGATAAAGGTTTTTTCCCTCCAATTTTGTCTGGTAACATCTCCTTATTGCCTTAACCTGGAGTTCAGGATAAAAATTATTAAGGATGGCTCTCAGAGAAAGCTAAACAGAAGATTTTTCAGGCAAACTCCTGGAACACTGACACAGTCTGAAGTGGACAATGAAGAGATAAGAAAGCATTTGGACTTGACCCGGAATTCAGACTTTTTAATGCAGTTTCCTGTTCCTTTGTCTTTCTGAATCTCTCACCTGAGGACATGGGGCAACAGCCCTGCAATTTTACCCAGATGTTATTATTTAAATTGTTCCTTTGACCAACCAGTCACTTCTTCTGCAACAGATCCAGCAGGAGGGAAGTCCTAACTTGACCTCAGCAGCACTGGTGCAAAGACTGCACCCAGCATCCTCCACCCACAGTCCAGACATGTAACTGGGTGGTGGAACTGGCTCCTGCCATAAACCTGGCTTCCAAGCCATGGGAGACATGGATTCTGTGGACTTGTGCAACTGTCACACTGCTGGACTGCTTTTGGAGATTGACCTCTGCATTTATGACAGGACAAAAAAACTCCATCCATATTGAAATAGGATGGCAAAAAAAGCTTATTCAGGTTTCAAAGTACATCTTCCAGGATGACCCGAGTTAAAACTCTATCCTGTCTGTGTGGACCCAAAGAGCATTTAGGCAGAGCACAGATGATATGTGCCTGGGAATATGTCTTGAGTGAGGATTGCAACTCTCTGTGCAATTCAGCAGCTGTGGTAAGTGTCCCTGCAGACAGAGTTTGTTCTTATCTGGTACTGAACATCTGAGGAGGATGCTGATGGTGTTTCATGCCTGGCAGTGCAGACTGGGAGGTGAGGAAGGAGAAGCTCAGATGACTGATTCCTCTGAGTGCTTGTTGAGCTAAAGATAGCAATCAAAGCCCATCAGAGGTGTCTGTGCCCTCTGTAACTGGTTATGAACAAACTGGGAGTGCTGCAGAACTGGGGCAAGTGGCCATGGAGGGCTGGGTGAGAGGAGGGATGGATGGCAGTGAGGGAATGGCTCAGCAAGTGCAAGCTCTCTGTTATGGCCTCCCTGTAACCCCTGGGACACATCTGAGCAGGGCCCACAGTTCCATGTATCAGGCTTGCTCTCCCTACAGTTTAGGGCTGAACTGTAATCAGAGGTTTCAACAGAGGTCCTATGGGAATTCAAACAGGGGTACATCCTCTGGGGCTGTGATGTCAGGGAGGGATAGATGCAGCCATCAGGGCTTGAACACCATGACATACAGTGCACTGTCACTCCTGAATCGAGTTCATTTAGCAGCCTGAAGTTCAGGATGTGTCAGAGAAAAATGGCAGGGAAATAATACAAATAGGACAGACAGAGTGAATTTTCTGAGGTGTTTATAGGGAAACCAGACAGTGACTATCACAAACAAAGTTAACTGCTCTATTCCTTTCAAACTGATCAACACAAAATCATCCCAAAATGGTGACTGTCACACTTGAAAACTGGATATAATGAAGCTAGGGAATGAGAAAAATAATGCATATTTTATGCCACAATCCAATTTGTAACATCTTTTTCCTGTCTTCCAAAATATGCATTGATGCACTTTTTGAAGTACAACACAGAGTACTTTTTCTGTAGAGGCTCAAATATCTTGATATCTACGTCACAATTTTTACATACCACTGAACTGGATGCAAAACAAATAATTTTTTTCTCTGGATTGAAATAAGGCAGACAGAGGATTTCAGGTTTAGCTGGTAAGAGAGTTAGGCTTTTATTAGTCTTGAAATATTAGTTTCCCTTGTAGATTTAAAATTTTTTTAGTTGTGAATGATTTAAATAATACTTTATATAAATAATTACATACCACAATACTGTAATTTGTAGGGTGTGCAATGCATTCACTTTATTATAGCCAAAATCTTTCTATCAATAATGCTGGTGAAGAAAGTATCTCAGAAAGAAAGCAAGAAGATATCAGAACAGCAGAGATTTTGGTGACAGTAACTAAGCCTTTCCAATTCAATGAGCTTCATTTAACAGCTCATTTCACTCAGTGACATGCAGAGTTAATTAGACTCTTGTGGATACATGAGTGTTTTTTGCATTTTCTAGGTTTTTTCCTGTATACATGCTTATAGATCTAGAAAAGCAGGTAGCCTTTTTGGAGACTTTTAAAATGCTGTCCAACTCTGATACTGTCTTGCTTTGATGTTATCCTAGTCCAGCTTGTTTCTGTAAAGAATGTACTGCCACAGAACCATTGAGTTAGTTCCAACTTTCATTGCAATGCTCCATTTGAATGAAGGCAAAACTGATGAAATTAAATTCAGTGTCACTTGTTATTAACAGATTTAGGTTGCCACATGTTAGAAGAGAAAGGCAGATTGTATTTCTTTCAAGTGGAACAGGTGATATTTGAGGAGAAACAAGTGAGATATAACTCAGTCACATGATGTTACTACCACTGAAATGAAAATGAGTCCCTGTGAACTGTGTACTGTAAAGGGAGGAGTTTCTTGCATTTCTACTTATTTGGATCTGTAGATGTTCAACATGTCCCAAAGGCCTTGAAAATAGACACCAAATTTTATCAATCAAAAATCTAATCTGTTACTTTCTAACAAAATCCTCCATAGCAAGAAAGGCCTGCTTGAGTCTTTGGGAGAAGAGGAACCTGAGCCCCTTGTAATCACCAGTTTCTGATATGGCTTTACCCCTTCTGGGACACAGGTTTTGCAGTCCCCTGAGAGAACACACTCAGTTGCACAGAGTACTTTCTTGAGCTATTTTTGCTACCACACATCCCTCACAGCTGCATAATTTGCTGTTACTTAAATTATGTCCTTTAGCTTATTAAAGGTCTTATCAAATTTATTATCAACAGCTCAAGTAAGCCATGTGAGAGGCCTGAACAATTAATTATTCTTTATGCTACAGTGGCACTGCAACACAGCAGCACTTCCCAAACATGGTACAGATGTGATGTGTCCCATAGAATGAACTATAAATGTAGCTTTGTACCTACAGAAACACAGGTTTTGTCATTGCCCAGGACATTGCCAGCAGCACAGGAAATTAAGACTCCTTCATCTTCAGTTTTGCAGATCTGCTCACAGCTCCCAAGTTGGCCTTGCATCACTTGGTATGACTGCAAAGAAGACAAATGCAGGTTACAGATCCATGGTGACTTCATAAAAGTATAAGCAGCTTGTAAAAGCTGGCTTGCAAACATTAGTCCAACACCCCACCACTTCAGGAAATACAGCACAATTCCTGCAAAAGGCCTTAATTATAACAATAGCTGTGTTATTATTTACAAAATGGTAACCTGTCAACCTTAGGTAGACCACTATTATTCTACATCTAATGCTGTGTTTCCCAGCTGAAACTAAGAGCCCTTAGAGGGCAGCTCAAGGAGCAATCTGTACTTGCCACAGCAGCCATTGTACTAAGGCAAAGATGAACGTGGGTGTGGGTAAGAGGCAAAAATTAGCAACAACTAAAGCATCAGTAATAAATGAAGTATCGGACACTTGATAGATCCTTGCAATATTCCTATGTCATCTGTATATGGCTCATGCTACCCCAGCTCAGTCCTGGTATTACAAGGTCATAGGCAGAGTGAGAGAGCACTTCCGGGCTCCAACAGTGCAAGAGCAAGAAAACTGTTCCTAACAGATGTTGTCTAACCTGTTCCTACAGATTCATAATGAGATTCCACAGCTCACCCACACAGCTTAACCCACTCCTTAATTAGCCTTACAATGCCTAAAAAGTGTTTCCTAACATCTGACCTGAGTGGCCCTTAAAGTACTGGGAACCCATTACTTCTTGTCCTAGCTGTTCATCCTCAGGAAAACGAAGAAGTCTTGCTTTTATTACACATTTTACAAATTTCTCTGGTTGTGTGTTGTGAGACCAAAGGTGAAATTTTGGTTTTGTGTTTACATAATTGTCTTCTATCAATGCTGGACCACTGCTTCCGTTTGCCAAGACTGCCTGAACGCTCATTCTCAGCCTACAGTAGTTCTTCCAGTCTGGAATGAGGTAAAAAAGCAGTGAGTAAACACTCTCTTCTCTCTTGCATGTTATTGTGGAAAATACCAGTGTCAGAGTTCTTCAGGCTCACCTGTGTGGAGCTTTGCACTCCATATAATCTTTCAACCAAGTGGCACAGTTTCTTGACCAGATGTGCACCAAACTTACAGATGTTTCTCTTTCTGTTGCAATGAAAGTGATGTTAAAATGATGTTAATGATGAAATATCATATGATGATATTTTATCATAAAATGATAAAATGATGTTAGAAGCCTCCATTAAAGGAGAGATCTGAGGTTTACTCCATTTTTTCCAGCCACACAGCCTGTTATCCTGTCCTTGGAGAAAATTGATGTGATTTTTCCCTTGGAGAAATTTGATGTGATTTTTTCCTGACCAGTGGAATTCAGCAGTTTCTTTCCTCCTTCTTGGGTGCAAGTTATTTGGTACCTTAAGGAAGAAAGACTTCCTTCTCCATCGGGCACATACTAACATTCTAAGTCTTTCTTCCTTTATCCATATACTTAGATCAGCTCTTGATTTTCACATCATGTTTATCTTATTGTATTTACCCCTCAGCTTTTCTGGTTTTATATCAGGATGTTTACAATTCTTTAATACAGAGCTAGGCACTTTTATACTTCCTTTTGGAGGTCAGGTCACTAAAGATCTCACAGTTTAATTAAATGTCCTGTCCTTTCCTGACCTTGGGACAGTTTTGACATATGCCTTAAACACTTTGGGGCTTTGTGGCGATTTTAGAAGTAGACTCTCCTTAAAAATTTATTTATTTTATTCTCTTGTTCTTTTTCTTTACTTCATTAATGAGCTCTGTCATTTTAACAGGTACTTTTATGGAAGTCACCTTCCATATTTGTTTTATCAGCAACTTCTAGGCTATATATAGTAACATTAAATGCATATGAGTGCACTCAAAATTGCTTTCTACAGGTTTATATGAGAAGATTTTCCTTGAAACATTCTGAAGACTCTCAGGGCAGCCTGTGTCCCACTAAGTACTTCTCCCTTCTCATCTTTGGGATATCAAAATCTAACTCTTAGCTCTTATAATGGTGATGAGTCAGGTGTTGGTTCAGTTGTCTCCAATCAGAGACAACAGCAAAATTGAAGCATAAATCATGCATCAAGTCTGCAGTATGATTGATAAACTTGGTCTGTACAGAAGATCTCAGGGTCCACCCTGAAAGAGAGGTGGGATGATTTATCAAGTGGAGATGAGAAGATTTTGTGGAGACTTACAAAACTACAGTGGGTAATGGGGTAGGGATCTCATTCCCCTCAGCAGATTTAAATATTGTGGTTATCATTTT
>VXAC01000329.1:936379-977749 GCA_013399225.1 Rhipidura dahli | reverse complement strand
TTCCTCATTATCCTTCTCTGACTTTGTTAATAATACTGTTTTGCCCTTAGAGTGTTTTCTCTCAATCCTCATCTCAACTCATGAACCTTTCATTATGATTTTCATGGGTGCCTGGTACTTTAACCAGTGTCACACCATGACACTCTGTCAGTAGCTCTTCCCTTGGCAGAGAAGGGATGACTAGAAAGTCAGGGAACAGATGGAGGATTTCTCCCCACCATCCGTGATGGTTGTGAACCAGCAGGAATTTGTGGCTGGATCTAAAATTAGCTCCAAGCAAGCCTGGAAGGGAAATACTGTTGAGAGTTGCATTTTTCATACGAATTGGTTTTTTTACGATTTCATTCATAAAACATGAGGCAAAAGACAATGCTTTACAGGACCATGGAACTGGAGTCATTACATTCTAAGTGATTAAAGAACAGAAATTTTTGCATCTGTTACAGCAAAGCACGTGGGTTTTCCTACATCCATGCGAGCTGCTTGAGGTGAGGAAGAAGTATTGTAGGGGCCTTCACAGCAACAGGGAGCAAAGCTGGTACAGTGTGTGTGAGAGGGAGTGAAGAGCTATGGAGGGGGAATGGGGTGGTCTTTGGAGGCAGGAGGACACTTGACTTTGAGGGTTCAGTCTAAGCAGGACTGAACCCTCAAAGGTTGTTTTGGGTCTGGCTGATGTCCACAAGAGTTTTTCCACTGATCTTAGTGGCCTGATTCAGGTACAGGAAGAGGGCAGTGCTGGTCCCATGCATGCCCATAAGTGCCAGTAACAGCATCTTCTGCTTTCTCCACAAACCAAGCAGAGAAGTTTTGCAGACCCACTTCCCCTAAAGCCTGGCAGTTTTCTGAGTTTAGGCCTGTCTTTTTGGACAGATGATTGTTGGAATTGGTTCCCATCTCTCCTAATCTTTATTTTAAGATAAGTCTCCCCACTTCTCAGTCTCACTTTTTATCTCTATCATCCACTGCTTAGTACAAGGGTACTCCTAACACAACCTGCTCTGCTTTGCTTTGTCCAGCATTCGGCACTTGGAGCTAGCCCTAAATTACATGTATTTTCCTTTTGCTGTCAGATCAGTGTGTGTCAAAAAGTCTCACAAATGCAGCAAGTGCAGTCCTTAATGAGTGTCTGATTTCATGAGTTCAGTAATTGGAATAGGGCTGTTTCAAGTCACAATTTTGTATAACAAAAAAAAAAAAAAAGAAAAAAAAAGAAAAAAGGAAGCTTTAAGTGGCAGAACTACAGTCATTCAATAACCACTCTCTTTCCTAGAGTAGGATCCTCTGTCTTGCCATTAGTGCTCTGTCTCCAAAGCAGAATTAATCTCCTCCCTATCTCAAGTCAAAACCAATTAGTGGAGACAAGAGTAACAGTTTAACAGAGGACTTGTGTGGTTCACAGAAATCTGTGAACTGTTCTCACTTCAGATGTTGCAATTTAAACTTCGCAAAATTTATCCTTAATAATTAGATTTGACAGAACTTCAAGTTACTTAGTGTTACATGGATCAATTTGCTGGATTATAGGTCAAAGTTGCTTTTTTTTTTTTTGTTGGGGTTTGATTGGGTTTTTTGCTTCATTTTGCTTTGCTTTGTTTTGTTTTGCTTTATTCAAGGAGTTTTTTTAATTCTCTCCATCTAAGTCATGATATTGGCAGGCTCATTGAGACTTTGACCTGGTCTTATAGTGGGGCTTTGAACACTGAATAACAGACTCAAAGCAAACAGGAACGCTCCAGGTTTTGTGGGTATAAACATGATGACCACAAAATGACAGCTCTGAAACAAACTAAACAAGAAGGTGGGATGACCCCCTGGCTGTGACTTGTCATTGTTTGGCCTGGGCAGCTCTTGCCTCCGGTGATGCTGAATTTTTTTCCTGTTTTCTCTGCTGTGATAAGGCTGTATTTTCTTCTGTGGTGTCTACCACAGGAAAAAAACTCTCTGTGGGACCCTGGTTCATTGAGATGATTGGATGTTTTGTTTACTGTTAAAGGTAACAAACAGTAAGTTTTGGAGGAAAAAAAATTAAAAATGTACACATATGTAAGTATGTACATATGTTCCTTATATATGTAAAAAGTTGGGTATTTATCAGGATCAATTAACTGAGACAATTTTCTGGAGTGGGGGAGAGTTGAAGAGGAAGGGAAAGCTGTTGCACTTGCACTTTAACAAATTAAATTAGATAAAATTACCCTGTTCTTCTGGATGTGACTGTACAAAGCTAGAATTTCTATTTTTCAGAAATAAAACCTGTCTCAGAAAGGTCTAAAATGGAAGCCAATACATCTGTTAGATTTTTCTAGATATTCTGTTTAGACCACAAGTAAGTTTGATAGGCACAGTGGGTCTTATCACTGTCGGTGAATGTAGAATCTCTTTGATTTAGTAACAGTTGAGCAAATGCTTTATCTCTTGCCTACATTTTTTTCCTCAGTGGTAGTACACAATAGTACAATGGTACAACATAGTAGTCTCTAAATCTTTTTTAGGATTTTCCAGTCTTTTACAGTGGGTATCAACTTTATTCACCCTTTCCTGACAGTTTCTATTACTGTGATACAATTCTTGAGATGTTTGTACCCAATCTCGTTCAAGGTATTTGTGTGTTTAACCTTTGGAAAATTTGGTGTTAGGTGTACTGGCTAACTTTTCACTTCAGCATAATCTCTTGAAATCAAAGGGATTACTAAAATGATGTTTTTCCTGTCTACATATCAGCAGGGTATGGTTTAGTTGCATGATTCCTCCAATGTATTGGTCTGCAAGGCATTTCTAGAACTCAAAAATGCTGACTTATTAATTGCTCCCTGTATAATCTCAGTATTTATGTACTTGGAGAAAAGAGACCTTGATTTCCACAGATATAAAGAGATTCTTGTCATTCAGGAGAGCACTTTATGTAACCTTGCTGTTATTCTCTTACTGGAACAGCATGAGCCTTTGCTTTTAATAAGGGGATTAAGTAAAACAGGCCCACCTTATTTGGCTACATTGCCTGGGAACACATTTTCCTACAAAACTCTTCTGGAATATCCAGTTCGGAGCTCATTCTATGCTGTGTTTTTAAATCCATTCCAAGTCAGCATAACATTTAAACATAGACTTAATGAATACCTATCTATCTAATTTGTTGAGCTGAGGCCAGTCATTAACAAGGCAGTAGCAGGTGATAACAGGTGTCAAGTTTTTTTTGGTGGGCTATCCAGCCCCTGTATTCACTATGGAACCACATTAACACACTGTTCCTGTTACAGAGGGAAAGATACAATGTGATCTTCAAGGGGATCAGAAAGTTTTTCACATCTATTCACATCATCCTGCACTGTCAAGAGGTGGTGATGGTTCCACCTTTGGTATCTTAAATATCTTCTTTTTAGAGACTTGATTAGGAATTTAATTTAAAAAGGAGACAAAAGGAAATAGTGTGCCTTGCCTAGAGGAATATTCCTGACACTGAGTGTACAGTCACAGAAGAGAAGTGAAAGGGAAGTGATCGAGCACGGGAAGGCAGCAACCCATGGAATGAGCACTGTCAAGTGCTACTCAGCTTTAAGCTCTTGAAGAGTAATTGGGGGCTTTTTTTTAGTTTGTTTTTCCTTTCTCAAGGAAAATGTCTATCCTCCAAATAAAGACAACATTCAGCTCTCCCCACCCTCCTCTCTTCTATGACAGTAGCAACTGTTTCTGCTGTTCCAAGCTGGACTTAACTAAAAGCTATTTGCAAGGGTAAAAATTAGCAAAGAGCTCTTGTAAATGGAAAATCCCACATGAGCTGCTTAAATAGATTGGACCTCCTTACTACTGCAACTAGTCTTCTGACCAAGTCTATATTTAGTCCTTCTGTAAGAGAAATTAATAGTTTGGAGGAAAAGTTCTGAGAAGAAAAACTGCACTGGTGGAGCCTGATATATAAACTACCTGTAAACAGAGTCCTTTCTCTGCTGAGAACCAATTAAACCTCTCAGATAGCTTTGGTAAAGCTGCACTAACCTATATTCCTTAGAGATGGCCATCAGGAACATGTGTCTGTGAAAACACATGGATAACATTGCAGAATCACTGAAAGGTTCAGATTTAGAGAAAGTCTAGTTCACCCCACATACTCAAAGCAAAATCAGCTAGAACAGGTTTCTGAGGACACTGCCCAGTTACATTTCAGATATCCACAAAGACAGAAACTCTTTAATCTCCGTGGTCAACCTGTCCCAGTGTCTGACCACCCTCACAGTGAGTGGGGTAAGCAGAGGGGAAGGATCACTTCCATTGACCCATTGGCAGCTCTCTTTCTATTGTAGCCACAGTTGGGAATTGTTGGTGTGTGTTTAATCTGGTGTCCATCTGAATTTCCAGGTCCTTTTCCATAAAGCTTCTTTCTGGACTCCTGGTCTGTGCACTTGTGTCTGGGGTTGCTCGTCTCCAGGTGAGGACCTTGTACAACAGACCAAAACAGTTGTCCCCAGTCTCAGCCCTTGAGGTATGTCACTGGTGGCCAGCTTCCAGCTGGACTTCATTCTGCTGATAATAGTCCTTTGGATCTGGCATTTTATCCCATTTTCAATCGCTCACATTGTTTATTTTTCTAGGCTGTACACCAGTTTTTCTTTGATGATATTATGGGAAAGACTTTTTGATGTTGAGGTAAACAGCATCCACTGTTCTCCTCTCACACACTGTCATCACTGTGTGGTTGTACAAGTCTGTCAGGCTGGTTAAATCACAAGCCATAAATCCAAACCAACCATATCACCTACTTTCCCATTATATGTTTGGAAATAGTTTTCAGGAGCACTTGCTCAGGGATGGGGGTGACGTTGACCAGCCTGCAATTCCACAAATTCTTTCTACCTATTCAAAGATAGGAATGACTTTTGCTTTTTTTTGGTCCTTGGAAACCTCCCACAATCAGCACAACTTTTCAAAGATAATTGAAAGTGGCCTTGCAATGACACCAACACTCAGCACTCCCAAGTGGAACCCATCAGGCTGCATAGACTTCCGTAAGTCTGGACCATCTAAATGTTTCTCACATAACTCTTGTGCCCCCAGAGTAAGTTTCCTTTGCTCCAGATGTTCCTAGTAGTCTCTGAGGCCTGGGATTCCTGCCATCCTATCTCACCAGTAAAGATGAAGATGAAAAAGGCAGTGAGTACCTTAGCCTCCAGCTTTGCCTCCTGCTGCAGTGACTCCTTGTTGCTGTGGAAAAGCCCTTAAACCTGTAAAAGCCCTTAAACCCTTTACCAGATTCAGGTCCCGATGGGCTTTGTCTTGCCTAACCCTGTCTCAGATTGCTCAGAAAGTGTCTCTATATTCCTCCTGAATCTTCTGACCCCAACTGCACCTCATGTAAGCTTTATTTTTATATTTGAATTTTGAACAGGATCTCCTTGGTCACATATGCAGGCCTTTAGGTGCTCTTGCTTTAGCATGGGTAAAGATATTCTCTTTGAAAAATGTGGAGCACAGGGAATGTAATTTCAAGGGGAATAGATTTACAGTCTACAACTTCCATTATATAATAGGATATTAATAAATTGCATTTTTGGGTGTTGATTTATGGGAATTGACTGAAAGGACAAATGAACTCAGTTTTTATGAGATGCACTGTTTTCTGCACATTTGGGACAAATTTATCTCTTGGAGTTCATATGTCTTCCAGGAAAGAGAAATTAAATATGGCAATAAACTTCTCATACTCCAGACTTACAGAGACAAGTTGATCCTCATGCGTTCTTGTCTTACAGCAATCTTCCTCCAATTTATCCAATGCTATCTTCAGCATCAAGTAGCATCAGAATCTGTCTGGCTATTGTTAATAGTAAACCCTGAGTCAGCTGTAGAGAGGCAGATTTCAAAATCAATGATGCTAAGTGGAGTGAAGAAGACAAAATGTCCATGCAGCAGCTATCTGACTGTGCAATTGGACTTGGTGAGTTGAGTCATAAATTTGTGAACAGATGAAAAGCAAAAGTGGTGAAATGCCAAAATCTTGATTGTAAAACCTGTTTGAACCAACCAGCATGAACCAAGGATGAAAGATGTGAGTAATTGTTGCCAACTTCTTTCTTTTCACTGCAAATGTGCTGTTGAAACTTATGTAGTGCTCAGACAGTTTCAAAAGTTGATAGGAGTGTTTCTGCTGTGTTTTTTCCTTTTTAGCCCAGCTCAATGACTCAGATGCTGAGACACAGCATCTGTTTTCCAGATTGAACAGGCAATGAACAAGAGTTACTTACAATTTAACAGGTCGACTTGCTTCAAGTAGCAATAATAGAAAGCTATAAAGAATTTTTTAAGAAACCTATGACCAGTTCAGACTCCTTGTGCTCCTTGCATAAGTTTTAGCATAGTGTCAACTAATGCAAGAATTTGTGTGATGGAGAAGGGACAGGATGTTTGTGGGTGCATCCCCTCCTGGAGGGGGACTTTTGAGTCCCACAGCAATTGCAGTATGGCAGAACATGCCATTAATTACACTGCATATTTGTGTAAGAGCCTTGTATTGATTAGTCTGCATAGTTTCATAAAAGGATAGATCACTGCCTGCTAGAGCTTCCTGTTTACTAGGATCCATTACTTGAACTGATCTCTATTCCAAACTCTCAATAACATATTGTTACAGTAGTAAATCACACTCAAAATATCATAGGTAACTTAAAATACTATAGTTAACACCTCTTGTAACTGTTGATTCCTTCCCCTCATTTTTTAATTAGAACTGTCAACCTTGATTGTGACTGGATTCTTGACTTTTAGCAGTTGTACAGTGGCTCTGTATGAAATTGCATTTGATTGCCCAGGTAAAAGAGAGAAGAGGTGTGGGGCCTTATCATACAGTCTATTTTGATGTCTTACTCTAAACATGCCATGTGTATGCAGACCCATCACATGGTCTCAGTGGTGGTGGCTGCAGAATTGGCTTTTGAAGACATTAAGAATGAATCATTGTGCTTTTAGTGATCCAGCTTAAGCAGTTTGTTATTGTTCTCCAGGATTTCAACTTTTTTTTTTTAGGAATCCATGGCTCCATGGCTGTTTTGAAGTTATTGTTTGCTGCTGAATTCTGGATTATTATCTTTCCAGAAAGCAATTTGTGAAGTACATTTTGCTGTGACCATCAGGTCTTTGTTTCTCACTATCATGAGTCCCATGCAAGTCACAGTGAGAGTATTACAGAGAACAGACTGACCCTTCCTTGGCTTGACAATAGCTTTAATGTGGAGGAAACATTTCTTCAAACTGGTTCTGGCTCACGTAATAAGAATCATTAAACTTTGGGCCACAAACCTAGCTTTGGTCAAAAGCTTGCCAGGAACAATAAAACAGTAATTTATTTGAATGCCATGTAAAATGCTGGTTGTGTCACTCAGACTATGTGAGGACATGTGCTGCAGTCACTGCTCAGGGTGCTGGAGGAGGAAGCTCAAAAGGCATCTGTTTTATTTTTGTCACTGCCATAAATTTGCTGTCTGATTATAGGCAAGTTGTTTGTGCTACAGTGTTCAAACACACATCCTCAAAACCACTTTTAAATAACAAAATAAGCAGCCTGTTTAGAGGCCTCAATGCCTGAACTTAATAATCTCTTTCTGAGTTGTCAGAAGTATTATGAGGTGTAATTAATGTAAATAAAACAATTCATGATATTTTCTTCACCTGTCTACATCTCTATCCAGATTTTTATGCCATTCTGATAAAAAATTCTAAGTTGAAAGCAATTACTGTGTGAATAAAGAGACTACTGAGAAAGCCTAAGAGCATAATTATCCTTATCAATAGATTTTTTTGAGAGCAAATTTTTGTTGTCCTCCTTTGAAGACAGTGATGATTAGAAAGGATTTTATTTGCATAATTTCTCTTCTGCATAAGCCTGCATTGTGAGGACATAAGTGATAAAATGCTATTACAAGAGACTGGAGCAAGACTGATGAATTTGCAGTGGATGAGGAAAACAGTTTTGTGGAAAATTAGGTCTCTTTCTTTGAAAAAAATAAAGAGGCAGGATGCTCTTGCCTAGTTTTTCTTCATTCCCATCCCCATTGTCTGCTCTCTGTTCAGCCAAAGTGACCAAATGACCTTTAGGACCAGCTGAAAATTTTTGACTCTCTAAGTCATGGCAAAATGACAAGGTTTAAGTCAAGTTTATCTCAGGCAATTGGATAAGCCCATTTGTTCTCACAAGTGCTGAGCAGTGTGGGAGAAGGGGAAGATGTGGCTCTGGCCTTCTGCTTGCTCTTTGTGGCCACAGTGGTAGCTTGCCCAGCCTTCCCTCTCCTGCAGACTGTCATGCTGCATCATTCTTCCTTTTTCTTGCACCACTTCATGATGTCTTTTACCTTTGATGCAGAGAATTTCAGGGGGACATATGTACCCCATGCTGCAAGAAATTTGACCATGGACTTTCTCCTAGTGCCTGTACAAGCTTGGGAAAGCTCAGGGCACAGACTCCTAGGACTTTTTCAGCATTACACATTCAGATTGCTAATACAAATGAGACACTAGTGTTTGAAAGGAATAAAAGAAGAAAGTGAAGAAAGCTGCTACTTTCTGCAAGGCAGACATACCTCCAGAAAAGGCTATGGCTTCCCCAGCTCTGAACTGCACCAGCTGGATGTGGCTCAGGCCCAGGCTATGCAATTGGGTGAGTGTCAAGGCTGAACGTAAGGGACTTGCTTTAGTCTACGACTGAGTGTGCAGGTCTTCTAAAAAAAATTTAAAAGTCAATTATGGCTTATTATTAAAGTTTCTGAAGATGACATTAAGGCAAGCAGTATACTTCACATCAGCTAAGAGACAGACAGTTCTGCTTGGGGGCATCAAATGCAAATAATTCCCAGATATATGGCTAGTGACCTATTCACTAGAAGAGGGAGTCAACAGAACAGCCTGAGTGTGTTTCTTTATTTCCTTGACCTTGTCCTGATCAAGGAAGAATTTTTGATAAACAACATGCTTTCCAAGCCCACATCTTCTGGCTGCCTAGTTGTCATAAGAAGACAAGAACAGCCAAGCATTTATGGACCTCAGAGAACTCGCAGTGGAAAAAAAGTCTAGATTCTGCAACTGCAGAAAAAGATCCCTCTGTCTTCAACAGTGGAAAACAAACAAAAGTGTTGTAATGTTCAAATAACATTTTTCCCTTTCCAAGTCATTAATGTTCTGTCTGACTGTGGTTTGCTAAAAATGACATTCTTGCTTCCTTTTTTTCTCTCAGTAGGAATAACACCTTTCTAATTCATTTATCTGGTACTTATCCAATGAGAAAGTCATCAGGAGACTGGGAAGGTCTGGGTCTGTTCCCTGCACTATTTCAGGGTTTGTCTTTAAACTCAGTAATAGTATGAAATGCATTAACAATTTGAAAACCACTGCTCTCCTCCCAGGAGAACAACCGAAACACTCTGCTCCAAAATCAGTCTTTTATTTATTTGCTCAGTGTTAGGAACATTCCAGGTGTTGAAGCATGCAGGGCTGTACTTGGAAATTGTTACAACAGTTCTGAGCACAGTTTTGACCTGGGGCAGATGCTATAGTTCCAAACAAGTTTTGGATCTGTTCTAGGGGATAGCATGGACCAGAGAAAATTGCCAAGAAGCAACTTGGCTGCAGCCACCCTGATTAGGAAGGCAAGTGTTTAGTAGATAGGACAGGAGAGCAAAAGGAGCAGCCATTGTATTTCATTATCCATTGCTTTTGTGTGTCTGTTTTCCCTCAAACACTTTCTGTTTTATAGAACAGGGAGGGCAACTTGTAATCTAATTTTTTATATTCATCTTAAAATTTACACAGAAAAATGAAACATTGTCTCCAAATACTCAGAGATAATTTTTCATTCGTAATCTATTGTTTTCATGGCAATACTAGTAAATCTTTATTTACTTGACATTTATTATCTTTATTACTTGACATTGATAAAGACTCAGCTGGATGTCTCTATTTAACTTCAAGCACTGTGCTCCAAAAAAGATGGGAAACAAGAGAATAGAGCTAGAAGAAAGGCAACAAGAAGAATTGCGTTTTCTGGACCTCTGATCAATGAAGGAAGACTGAAAGAACAGTATTTGTAGAGTAGGGAGAGACAGAAGTCTTTCAACTAACATCTGCTGCAAAAACAAGAAAGAACAATCCAATCCCCATTTCTGCGATGAATAAATCTGAAAGTAAAGGGTTTAAATTTCGAGAGGGTAAATTGGGTTCCAGGTAAAACTTTGTGACAAAAGAGGAGAATGGATTGATTGAACTGCTGGGGGCTTTCTAGAGCAACTGTTTCATAAACAACTGCTACCAGAAAAGACCTGTGATAGCCAGGCTAGTCTTGGGCTTAAGGGGTGCAGTAGGAGATCTCAAGTTTCTTTCTTGTTTTATGACTATTTGGTTTGTACTTCTGTAAGATTTGAATATTAATGAAGTAATGTAAATATATTTCAATCTGTTGCAAAACATCTTTGGAGAAATTTTTCTTTCCCCCACATCTATTTGCCTTCCAAATCCTCTAATCTGTCTGAATGCATCCTCTTTACGGGTCTGCAAATATGAAACAAGATTTCACGGTATGTATCAATATAGTTATCTGTATTAGAAAGATAGATATTTTGATAAGTTTTATGTACATTGCTATATTATTTGTCTCAGGATATACACTTACTCTATGCTGAGGAAACTTACACTATGAAAAATCCCTTGATAAAAAGATCATGACCTTTCTCTGGACATTGTCTCTGAATTCTGATTTAGTTACCACGAGCTGCCTTGCAGACTGTTCTGTTTACTCTGGATGGCACAGGGTTCCTGGCCATAGCAAAAGAAAAGTGTGAACCCAAACGTTTGCACAAATAAAGTTTCTGGAGCTTGTCCATTGTAATTTTCACTTGCATTGCCATACACTCCACAAATGAGAAGATTTTAATGTGGATAAAAGTACTGGTCCAAGTACAGTGGTTAAATGTTTGTAAGGTAATATTATTTACCAGACTTTAGCATTGTAGCAAATTTTTGGAAAATCTCTGTCAGCATTCCATTAATGCAACCTGCAAACACCACAAGCATTGGAAATGGTGCAATGGACAAATGGGCACTCCCAAATCTGGTGTTTGCACAAACCAATGTTCTGCTCAAAGTGCCTAAAAGATCAGATTCCTCCTCAAGGCTGCATAAATGCTTTTCCTTTTATTAAAAAAAAAAAAAAAAGGAAAAAAAAATCATAATATTGGTACATTTTTAATTAGTTGCAAGTCGCATTCTATCCAGAACCTCATCACCCTGAATGACCAAATTATTTTTTCTAAGTCTGCCATCTTTCCTGATTTCACAAAACCCAGTGTATGAGGAATTAAGTGATCAGAGTCCTTACTTGAGGAAAGCCCATATGACTGGTAAGAAAGAGAAGGGGAAGGAACTGGTTCTAGTAAAATTGATCTATTAATTTTTGGCAAAATTGGAAATGAATGTTTTCAATGGCTTTGCAGAGACAGTACCCAAGACCTTGGGATATATGATAACATAAGGGAGAGTTCAGCAGTCCCAGGACAGGTCTTTAGTGAGGCTTCTTGCAGAGACAGAGAAGTCTGCAAAAGAAAACCTGTTCCTAGGAATGACTGCTCCTTCCAAAAAACCTCCTTCAACAGGCAAGGAAACAGAACAGATGCTTTGTTTTTCTACAGTTCTTCCCTAATCACTGTAAAAACTGAGTGCAGTTTCTTAATGATGTGCTTGTAGTAATATTCTGCAACACCTAGGCAAGATGCCAGTTGGCAAATTACAATCCCTTCTTAATCCCTCCACAGTCTCCTTCTTGGCTGGAGCCCTAATGAACTTGGACTGCTGTGTTGCAGGAATAAATGCTCAGCTACATGAATGGCTCCACTGCTCCTTATATACCTGGTGAATTAAAAAGTTGGTTAACTTAATGTTGCACTGAAAGGGAGAGGTGGATGTTTTCTTGTCAAATTAAAAGGGGATTTTATCTCTTTACCAGTGGGGTTTTTTTGCCCCTGTACTGTGACAACGTGGAAAAATATGTTGCTCATAAAAAGGGTTCATCAAATCACAAATCTTGTTAAGACAGTCTGAATGACAGGAGGTTACAGTGAACTGAAAGATCATAACTTTGCTCTCAGCACACTTTCCATTAAAAATATCAGATGAGATGTAGAGGGAGTCACAGCATAAACCATAGGGAATATACTTGTTGTAAAAGCACACCAACCACCAGACAAACCTGATTCTGGGAATAAAATATACAGCATCTGCAAATGGTGGATAGGCTTTTAAAGTCCATTCAAGTATATACAGGCCCCAAAGCACCTACTCGCATTTTGCAGCTTCTGCAGAGCTAGGATGTACCAGTACAGAACAGAGCTGTTGGTAAGCATCCAGTATTGCAGACTGTGTCCCTGTCAGTCAAGAAAAAGCTAAAGTAACTAACAAAAACAGTGCAAATAGAGCAATGATTTCTACTCTGTTTCCAATTCCAAAGACTTCTTGCAAGATATTTTGTACTAAATAGAACAGGTTACATTTTCTTCATAGAAGTAATCAGTCTGAAACAGGAGAAAATATATTTGGAAGATGGCTGAAGGAATGGGAACATCACAAGAGAAATCTGGAGTTAGGATCATGAATTTTATCAAAATGTCTAGGCAAGGTTTATTAGCCTCAATAAAGAAAAAAGCAGTTATGAGAGGATCCACGATAAAATCCTCATCAAATACTCCATTCCAGAGAGTGTGTGTCCCTGGGACAGGAAAGCAGCAGGGGCAGAAGTGCCACAGTTACCTGCAGGTTTACCCAAGCTCTGGTTCTAAGCAGTGGCATATGGGATTCTGCAGGAGAGGAAACACATCTTGCTCTGCAGTTTGTTTGCCAGCTCACAATACAGGCTTTACAACAGGCCAGTGTTTAAAAACTGTGACATCTGGAGGTGGAAAAAACAGCCAAAAATTAACAGCTTCTGCTGCCAGTTTCCAAGCATTTGTACTGCCCAATCCCTTGGTGAGCTTTGCAAGCACCATGGGCTGTGGTGACCTTACCACACCTTCTTGTCTGGTTTTGTGTAAAGATATGAAAAACAGAGGCTGTGATGTGGTTTTGGAACTTGCATGGAAGTGGATAGACATTGATGTTATACCAGCACTGCCTGCTTCCCCAGGAAGGGTCTCAGTCCCTGGTGAGAGGGAACAAAAGCTTCAACATGGAGTCTGACAGTGAATGGTTCAACTCTACCTGTGCTTCTCCTTGATCCAGGGATCTGCCAGGACTTACATGCTCCTTCTGTGGGTACCAGGCTCCCTGCCAGCATGCTAAGAGGTGCCCTTATTGCAGAATATGGCTGCAGATGAAGAAGTTGGCCTTGGGCATATCCAAGTGATGCAGAAAAATAGGTATTGTTATCTCTAGAGTGTGTTGGATCTTGTACAGAGGCTGTTAGCTAGTGGACAAGGTTTCTGAAAGGCAAACTAAGCAATGACTTTCCTGACAGTAGGACTATCTGGGCTGTTGCACATTTTTGAGTTCAGCCTGGTCCTAGGTTAGATTGCTCAGTTGCTGCTGTCTCTACCAGATGCTTGTAGAGATACTTGAGTAAAACCACTGTGGGCAGAATGGCTCAACTAAAGGATTAGTAGGGTTAGCACACAGGGACTTAATATTCAAGAGGGAATTACAAAGTCTGACAGGCACATTTCTTGAATGTACACTTAGAATTGAAACAAACTGGAAAGAAAAACACTTATTTCTTTCCTTCCTCCCCAGGTTCAGATTTTCCCATCCTTATTCTGTGACTCAAAGGGACAGTCAAATTTCCTACAGCTAAAATCAGACTAGTAGTTTCAACAAAACAGGGTGATTCCAAAATAAAGAAAAAACCCTTTCCTACCCATCCCCAACATTTTTTCCCTTTGAATTAATATTATTATTCACTGATTTACATAAGAGTTGTCAAATATTTTGGTTAGTACCATCGGGATGCCAAAGAGAGGAGCTGTGATTGTCATGTAAACACCCAGTTACTGGAGATGGGGCTTTTATAAAACACTCTGAGACCACTGAATAAGTCACCAGGGTTGGGGGTGCTGTAGATGAACAATCAAAAAATACTATACTGGAGAGAGAGGAATTACGGGCACAGAGGGAAGAAAGGGATTCTCTGAGGTAACAGCAGCATCTTCCAAGAATATGGGGAAGAACCTTTCTATTCTTGGTACCAAACAGCTGTTGGTTGTGGAGGTCTCATCTGCTGCAGATTCTGAAAGCACCCATGACTCTGGAATTATTGTCTGGAAGTTTTATTAATCCCAGTAGCTCAGCTATATGGGTTATGTCTCAAAAACTGTCTGAAATTTTAATAGGCTTTCTGAGCCTCTGGCTTAGAATTTGTATTCTTTCAACTCAGAAATACTATTAAAAACAAATCACTAATTTCATCAAAGAAATTGTTTGCCGTATAGAAAATTTCTACTAGTAGAACCTTACACATTATCAAATCATGCAGACACAACAAAGTTTGCATTGCCATGGAAACAAAGGTTATGCTGGGAAAAACAACTTGCAAGTGAATGTGAAAAGTAAGTGTATAAGAACGACACCTTTCAGCTTGATCTTGAAAGACATGTTGCAACACAAGCATCTTGGATTAGAAGACTGTTTTTATTTAGTTTTCCACAGAGACATGTTATTTTCACCTCTATTCTCAAAAATCTGACATCAAAAACTATCAAAATATATATATGAGCTATTCAGACTGAGGAATCTGCCAGTACAGCATTACTCTTCTTCTATTAAACATTCTAAGAAAAACAAATATCATCCTTTCCTTGCCCATCTAATACAAGAAAAACAGCTAAGTCAAGAGAGAATGTTAGTCATGCAGGTTTTTTCTTTATATGAGTTTAGTTATTCATAAAAGAGTAAAAATAAAAAATCTAGTTTCGGATGTTTAAACAAAACATACTTTATACATTTGGCTAAGCTGAAATACCACACCTTGCCAAACGAAAAACTGCTCCCTAATGGTAGGTTCCCTAGCAGCTCAGTAGGTATGCAAGGTATGCAATTCATTTCCTGCCAGGGCAGAGGAAAATGGGTGGGTCTGAGATTATATTGCAAGTGTGCTTGAAAAAGATCTTAGTTGTTAATGCTATAGACTGCATATACATATTTTGACTTTTGGTCACCTTGAAAATTTCCCAGGTATAACTTTTGGGTTTAACTGTCTTTTAGCTCTCAGTGATGGAGTGTTCAGTGGGAGGTGAAATGGGAATTTCCAGAGCATTACAGTCATCAGTGAGGAACACCAGGTCCTGGAGGAACAATTAAAAAAAAAAAAGAGAGAAAAAAAAAAAAAAGGGGAGACTAACATTTATAAGGAGAAAAGCAGAAGACAGCCCAATGTCGAGAAGCTTGGGCCTGATCCAGTTTTGCTGGTCAGGGGCCAATGTGGAGACAAAAACTGCTAAAAGCAGGGACTCTATCCCTGTTGATGCATCTTGACCTACCCTTCTGCAGTAGGAGATCAAGATGGTGTAGAGGCTGCGGGCTTTTTCCTTCAGCTCATTCACTTCAACCACTCTGTCACATCCAGGGTAGGCCACAAAATCACGGAGTTTTGCCAGCACACAGTAATTCTGCAAAGCACGCAAAAGAGGTCTGTGTAACCCTGCACAAATACAGGTTTATGTTTCTCATCCAACACTTCCAAAATTCTTACTGCTCTGTGGGAACCTTGAATGTCTACCTCTATGTACATGTTACCTATGCAGCCTTTAGTTAGGAAAATTCATCATCAATATTTTATAACAAAGATGGAAAATTGCATATATACAGTCTCAGTCTGCCAGCTTATTTCTCACACGCTTTAGGAGGTAGCAGTGCCAGTACAATCAAATCTGCTCCCGTAGTAGGTGGAGTATTCTACAGAATAGGTGCACTGTCTCACTTTTTAGAGAGCACCTGGTTTAGCAGATGAACAGATTGTCAAGATCTCACAGAGTCAATCCTCTGTTCCTGTCCAACAGATGAAACTGTGACTACCAGTCCTGAATTTTTCAGAGTAATTTTACATCTGACTTTGTGCCACCAAAATAAAGCACAACATGAACTTCACAACATCCTTGGTAAGCAGGTAAATAAATAACCCAGTTTTTGCTTTAAAGGTAGGGAAACTGAGGCACTGGACTCCCATTTCTTGGTCTTTGCTATGACGTGAGGCACTGGCAGCTCTGGAATTGGGATCTAGAGTGTCCTGAATTACAAGACTTGGTGTAGTTGCACGTGGAAAAATGAGTCAGACATTTCTTTTGTCTGAAATTTTCTATTTTTTATTTACTCTGTTGAGAACTGGAAAAAGAAGCAAAATATATCAAATATCCCACTGCAGAACAGTATGACACTCAATGTATGCCAGAGGTTATTTTGTTTTAGCTGGGAGGCAACTACTGCTGTTTTTCCTCAGTTTCACACTTCTGTATCCTCAGGCACACTTTTTTTTTCTGGATTCAACAAGTAGCTATTTAAAAGAGGGAAAAGCCAGCAAGATATTCCTGCATGGCTTTTTATTAAAACTAAACACCAAAAACCACTCAGATATAAAATGAAGTAGATTTATTAAGTGAAGAAAGTTTATTCTGCATTTCTTCTTTCAAATTATTATTCAAAGTTTTGTTGCATGTATTTAACTTCTGTAAAGGCTCTGCCACAGTAAATGAATAGCGTGCATATGGTAATAACTTAAAAATATTGGTCCCTCATTTTTAAATTTTTAATCAAGTAAAATCTCAGAAAGTTCATAAGGATTTTAATAAGGTTCAAACAGATTTTCTTTTGTCACTCATCTTTCTTGTTAATTAAGCTTTTAAAAATCCTTTAAAATCACTCCTTTGGGACATATTATTAAAAGCTATTCTCTCTTTTCATTAACTGCTTTTGCTGCACAACAGTAAGAAAGAAGTGTGCAAACTTACGTGTATGTCCAAGTACAGCCTGGGCAGCGTCTTCACACACGAGTCCTGCAGGAAAGAAGAAAAACCTGTTGCGATTTTGTTTTGAGAGAAAACTGTGTCAAAAGTATCAACCTGCAATGCCTGTGCAGGAGCAGTTTTTAGGTGTGCTCACCACAGTTTTGGAAGTCTGCAACTCCTTAAAGGACTCAGTGATTTCCTTGCTCAGAGACAGCACCCTCGAGTAGCAAGTTGGAGGGGCTGTGCTGGCTAGCAGGGCAGCAGAGAGCAGAGCAGTCAGGAGCAGCAGCATCTTCATTGTGGGCAGTTTGTCCAGAAGAGGAGGAAGAGAGGGAGGGAAAAAACCACTGCCACTGGTTAGGTGGGCACTGCTGAGTGTCAACGAGTAAGTTGGACAAGTCAGCCCTCAATTAAATAGTCTCCTGCATGAACAGGAAAAAAAGTCTGGGGGTGGTCCAAGCGGCAGCTTACTGCCGTCGTAAATTTCCTGCCAACCTAAGAGGCAGAGCTGCACGAGCTTTCCTGCCCAGAGCAGGGAGAGAGGCAATGAGGGTAACAAAAACAAACACCACCAGACCTTTCCATTCCAGAAAGAAAACAACCTGGTGAGCATCTCAAACAACAGAAATACGTGTAAGAAAGAGCACAGGGTTATCAGAATGTCATAGGCGTTTA
Source organism: Rhipidura dahli (assembly GCA_013399225.1). Classification (NCBI taxonomy): domain Eukaryota; kingdom Metazoa; phylum Chordata; class Aves; order Passeriformes; family Rhipiduridae; genus Rhipidura; species Rhipidura dahli. Next base: position 960,122 of record VXAC01000329.1, on the reverse strand, counting down.
TCCCATTGGTGCTTTGGCACGTGTCTCTTTTCTGAGCTCCGGAACTACAGAGGCTGCAGATAGAGAGAAATCCTTCCAATAAACAAACTTCCCCAGCACAGGGAGAACATGGCCCTGCTGCAGTGAGTCCAGAGGAGGCCATCAAGTTGATTAAAGGGATGGAGCACCTCTCCTGTGAGAAAAGGCTGATAGAATTGGGATTGTTCTGCCTGGAGAAGAGAAAATGTCAGGGTGACCTAATTGCACCCTTCTACTACTTGAAGGGAGCCTACAAGAAAGATAGAGAGGAACTTTTTACAAGGGCATGTAGTGATAGGGCAAGGGGGAATGGCTTCAAATTGAAAAAGAGTAGGTTTAGATTAGATATTAGGAAGAAGTGCTTTCCTGTGAGGTTGGTGAGGCACTGGAACAGGCTGCCTCTAGAATTTGTGGATGCCCCATCTGTGGAAGTGTTCAAGGCTGGGTTGGATTGGGCACTGAGCAAGCAATCTGGTCTAGTGGAAGGTGGCCCTATCCAAGGCAGTGTGGTTGGAGCAAGAGGATTTTTAAGGTTCTTTCCAAAACAAGCCATTCTATGATTTTATGATTCACAATTATCAATCAAAACAATAGTGATTGTTATGGCTGCTTGGGGAGACTCATATATTTCGTATTCATGGTCTCAAGCAATGTGAATACATTTCTATATGGCTGTGAAAAATATATAAAAATTATTTTGCTTTCTAGTTGAATTATGAGGCTTTGTTCTTTTATTAGATGCCAGATGGAGCTGACAAATCCAGATACTGGGATGCAGGCCTGAAGCTGAACATATGTTGCTTTATATGTTAATTGTCCTGTAAAATGGAGGTACCCTTGAATAAATAATTGGTTATTTTGAAAGTTATGCCACCCCCAACTTTTTAAATTCAAATTTTAGTAAGGTATTAACCAAAACAATAAAGTATCTGATGAAGTATTGCAATCCCCTGGCATTGTAGTATACCAGGAGGATGCATTTGAAGGTGGGAAAACCAGTTTTGGAGAAAAAAAACATACTCTGTCTGTTACAGAGGACTCTGACTAAAGTCCGCTAAAGCACCTGGGGGAAATAGGAGACCAGGGCTGTATACTACTGTGTTGTTATGCACTTCTTTGCCTTCATAAAGAACAGTTGGTTCAGTAACATCATGCACTCTTGAATGTTAAAATTGTAGATCCTTGGAGAGTAAGGAAAAGTTGGGAGTCCTGGTTGTGGGGATTTTAGGACTGGCCTTGGACTTCTGGGACCTATTTTCAGGAAAAGGAGCTGCCTGGACAAGTGAGTTAAGAAGCCAGAGGGAGACAGGAAGCCTTTTGAAAGGGCCCCAAGCAGCTGGATCATAGTTCTAAATGCAGCTACACGGTGCACATCCAAGGAAAGGATCTTACTGACTGCGAGTCTTGCTGGTAAAGAAACAGACTCTTAATCACCATCTCATGGCTGTAAAGAACAGCTGAGGGGAGGAGTGAAATATTATCCTTCTATCACATTCATGCTTGGCAAGCTGCTGAAATGTAGCTGCTCTGCCAGAACAGCAGTTTTCTGAACAGCACAAATGCTCTCCCAGTACTAGAAGTCAGCAACCCAGCTGCTGCCAAGGATGACTTAGGAAAGCGAAGGCTGGATCCAGGCTTCACCAAAACACTTAATCAAATTTAAAAAACCCAAACAAACTCAAACAACTATTTTGTGAATGGGAAAAATTGCTAAGACAATTTGCTGTGAGGTTTTTGCTCTGCCTTGTGTTTCCCTTTGATCCCATATAAGCTACGTCAAGGAAACTCACCTCTGATGGATGTCTGAGCTACCCTCAGCAACCGTAGAATTTTTTTTTTTCCTGAAAAAACACAAAATACTATTTAATTTCCTCACCTACGCCTTCTCCCTGGGCCATACGACTTGCATAGGTGACTCTGACCCAAATGATTATTTTGCAATATCCAGTATCTCATCAGCACTATTGCCTATCTCAGCATGCAGAATATGCAATTCAGTCAAACAATGACAAACACTTTCTTCCCAGTTACTTCTACTTGTAGCTCATCAGAAAAGTTATCCTTGATCCCTGAGTACATTCAATTTTTGGTCCAAATATGACTAAATGGTTTAGTTTTTTCTCCAAGGAGCTCAGTGGTGACTGCAGGAGAACTTGCAAGTGACACCAGGCACCGGGAGTCCTTCCAGTCTAAGGCACCTGGCACAACTGTGAAGCAGATACAGAGTTACCAAAGCCCTTGAAACACCAGAATCTTTTCAGTGACTGTTTTTATCCAGTCACTTATGCAAAGCCACTTATTAATTCTGGTGCATACCCTGCCTTGGGCAGAGAAGGTCTTTAACAGGGAAACACAAGCTGTCCTTCACAAAGGCTAATAGCCTCTGAGAGGCAATATTCAAAATGGACATGGAAATAGAATTTAGAGCTACAGGAGGGGAAGGGGAAAAGGATCAAAATGTATTAGAGTCAAAACTTGCCTAAGGATTGCCTCTGTGGAGAAGCAGCTATTTACAGCCCTTCCAGTCTATGGGGCAACTCTCAGGCTGGCATTAGGAGGGAGCACAGCAGGAATCAATCAGTGCCACCATGTTTGTTATCACACTGTGGGCATCTCCAGCACAGACACATCTTTATCAGGCTCTTCCATTCAGTGAGCATGGGGGCTTCAAGGGCTCAGGACACTCACTTTCACAGTTCTGCATTAACTCTTGAGGCTGATGATGTCACTACATCTCTGTCTGCTCTTTGCAGTGCATTTATTTACTCTTATATAAGGAATATTCCATAGCAGAAGCAGACACATGGGCTGAGAAGAAACTTAGAAGCCTATCATGACATAACTGTGCTTATATTTTTGTAGAAAAAGTTTTAAGCTATGTTGTCTTTTTGCTTCCAAGTTACTGAAAAATCAAACAATAGTAGTCGTCTAAAAGTCAAAGGACTCACTACACAGTCAGAAATTCTCCCATTTGAATAATCTGCAAGGGTGTCTGCTAACTTTTGAGAAAAGCTCTTGGAAGCTGCTGATTCCTTAATACCAAAATCCACTTGCTTAATGAAAATGTTTATTTTAAAATAGTTGGGGGCTCTCATGAGACACCTCATGTAATTAATATAATGAAAAATAGAAAAAGTAAAATATAAAACCAGTAAAACAGAGAAAGCTCTGTGTTTAAGCAGCACCTCAAAGCCCAAAGTAACTCAGCTTTTTGTTGTGATGAAGGTGCCACTTCTTGTTTCAGAGCAGGGCTAAACTGCTCTGCAAGTTCCCAGCTCAGCACAAGACTTTTTGGAAACCCTGGCCTCTTGTTTAAGGTCTTATCTGTTTGTCATGTTTTTCCTTGCTGTGCAACAGTCCACTTTGCTGAGCCTTTCTGTAAACATCAGCTGGAATTCGGTGCAGAGGTTGTGCAGCCTCAGACATTGCCCTGAGCCTGGGGGTGCTGGTGCCCAGCGCTGACAGTTTCCTGGCTCGGAGAGAAGCCTGATACGGCAGCACCGTGTGCCTGCCTTTGGAGCTGGGGTAACCCAAGGTGTCTGATTTTCTCTTCCATGATGGCAGTAAGATTCTGCTGGCAATCTGCATGGCTTGGCCAAGCTATGAGAAATGGGCAAGGCAGGCAGGATCTCAGAGCTGCCTCTGGGCTGGTGTAGCAATGCCATTTCCCCATGACAATTAAGCAAGAGTCATTTTTCCTTACTCAGTGGTACAGGCTTCTTTTGTTTCACTGTTGTTGTTATTTTAAAAAATTTACATACATATTGAGGAAACTATTGCTATTGGTCAATAGCCTATTCTTACATAAAATGGTTATAGAAGCAGATAAAGCCATCTAGGTCAGAAAAAGAAATTAGATGTTCTGAAATCCGTCGGTCTTGCTAGCACGAACCTGGCACTGGGCACTTTCCCTGAAGAAAAACATATGGAAATGGGGAGCCCTGTGGTCCAGACAGGAATCATTTCCATGTGCAGCTCCAGACCGGTGACCAAATCATTTGCACTGTCTGTGCTGACCAGAGCCCGGGACAGCTCAGAGATGTCCACACGAGCATCTGCCACTGCAGTGCAGGCGTAGCCTGGCTTGTCTCTGGCTTGCCTGCCAGCTCCATAATGGGGATAATGGTATTTCCCTCAGACACTGTGGGAACTCAGCCATCAGCACCAGGGAGACAGAGATTATGTGGTTTTAGCCTTGTCAGGGATACTCTTTTCAGTGACTGCAAGGCGTATTGATTCAAGTAATGCAGGATTTAGAGGCTTAAGCCGTCACCACCTTGCTAAGAAAAAGGCAATTTTAGCTTGGAGTAACTTGCAGACCTCTCCAGTGAAATAACAGTGGTGCTTTCAGCCTGGCTCCCTGTCTGGCTGTGGGCACAGGCAGAGCTGCCTTGTCCCAATAACACACAAGTTCCTTGTCTGGACCCTGCCTGGGCTTGGAGACCACTCGTGCATGAGTTACCCCAAGGTGATGCTGTTCTTTATTAACACTGCAGCCAGGGTCACAATAACTGGGTTTCAAGGAGGGAGCCTTGCTCAGGTTTAGAGCAGCAGTATTTCAAGTTATTCATGTTTTCCTGCTCTGCCTTGCCCTCCATCCTCCTCCCTCTCTCTCTCACATGCAAATGTGGTAGATAGCTCCAGGTCTTATCATTGCTGGTCAGCTTCCCACCCTCCCTAATTACCCTCGTGATGAAAAATTATGTCAGCCACCAAGGAGTGTACCAGAGGTGATATAAATAAATGTATTCATCTACCAAATTTGTCCCTGATACAAACCCTCCAGGGAATTCAAATGCTGAAAAATGCAAGGTCTAAGCTCTCTGCTGTCCCTCCAAGGAGCTCTTGTCGATGCTGTGGTTAATATACAAGGGGATGAGTGACTCTATTTTTTAGGACTGGTATTCCAGCACCTTTCAGAAGAATTATGTCACTGAAAGATAGATGGATGAGACTGAAAGTGCAGCTCTGTTTAACAGTCCAATCCAAGCCAAAGAAGAATCCAAAGAGACTTTGCTGAACTACTGCCTACACAAGAGCTTTTTAGTAGCTGCTTAGCATGCTAGCAGGCACAGTTTTGTACTTATTCTTGCCTAGAAAATGGCAAATGTCATAGCTTATGTTGTTGTGTATTTCTAGATACAAACAATAGCTCTTCCAGCAGGAGAGAAAAACTGCAAGGTAACATAAATTCTCATCTCAGCTGGCAGAGGAGGGAAGGTACAACTCCACACAATGCCTCATGTCTTCCTAGTTCTGCTTTCTTCCTGTACACGGCTTTTTGAGTTTTATACTTAAGCATAGTGGAAGAAATCCTGACATCTCTGAAATCAATGACACAAGTCACAGACTCCTGTGGACCCACATTCTCACTTTAGATTAAGATTTTGTGTTCAGTTCACTGGTCTTAGTAGCACAAAAGCCCTAAAGCCAAAGTAAGAGTAAATCAGTCACGTTATTTCTTGTTTCTCACAGAGAGAATTCCCTTTGGAGTCCTGTCTGTTGGTGACACAGCACAGATTCAGAGATTTATCAGTGCCTTGAAACCAAATGATATGACAAGTACCTTGTACAGCTAAAATACTCTTCTAGGGAATAAAATTGTATAAAATAGAGGGGAATAGCTGAGGATCTACTCTACTACGTAATATTCAGAAGTGATGAAAATGATTGGAGGTTAATTTTATTTAAGAAAATCCATAAACTTAATAATTATATTTTTATTCTGTCAGCTTGCCTTGCAACAAAGAAAAAATAAATACCAGAGCATGTCAGAAACTGGTGCTAACAACAGACTGTGTTTCAGATGTAACTGCCATTTAAACCTGAACAACTTTTCTGTTTTGAATTCTTTTGATAAAAATAAAACAGAAAAAGGATCTCCTTCTGCTTCTGAATCACATATTTCATGTGTTCCCAGATGACTAAGTGTCCCTACAAGTGTGGTTTTAGCTTGGTTTTGTTTAAGTTGGGTGACTAAGGAAAGAATGGGTCGAAGATCCTTGGAGTGTAGCTGCATACATACATGATGCAGTTGATAGTTTGCTACAAGAATAAGACTGTAGCTTGCCAGGGCTCTTGCCTGCACCCAGAGGTTACCCTGTTATCCTCACAGGTAGTTTTAAAAACATTTGCAAGGATGAGGTGCTGAGCAGGTCCCTCCTGCCTGCAGGGCTGGCTCTCAGGCAGCTTCCCAGAGAGCGCCCAGCGTTGGGTGAAGCCAGCAGTGGGATAACTGGTGGCATGGGGAGCCAGGGCAGGGATGAGTGGTCATGGTCACCACCTGGCTGAAAGGCGTGGCAGAGCCAAGGCTGGCCTGGGGGCATTGCTCAGAAGAGTGTCTCCTTACTCTCACAGTTTTCTAAAGTTTCAGTTTATAGTTATTCCCAAATAAAACATAAAACAGAGACACCATTTCAGCTGGGTAATGTAGTGAGGAAAGCACTGAGGGATGGCACAAAGAGAAATATTTTGTGTGAAGAGTCACCCTAGTTGGAGCACTATGTCTTTCAAGTGTAGAACCAGCCAAGGTCTTAAACATCTATGCTTTTAATTTTGGACCATTAAGCTAATTTCCATTGGAAGAATAATGAAATTAACATCTATTTTCCTCCTTTCTATTTGGCTGCAGCTTTTCTTGTTTTGTTTTGTTTTGTTTGTTTGTTTGATGTTTTGGAAGGGTTGTGGCTGGGGAAGTGAGAACTTGGCTTGATTTAAGATGTAAATGCAATTCAATCAATCTTCCCCTCTGCTAATGGTCTGCCTGGGCATTTTAAGGGCATATAGTGAAAAGGAAACTGTGACTGCTAAAGAAAAGCCACCCCCTGCTGTTCCTGTTCATATTTATTTCACAATCAGCCCATTCAAATGGTGTGATTCACATTCTGATGCTGTCGTTGTCTAGCTGGCAAAGTCACAGGAGATTTTAAAGTTTCCCAAGCTGAAAACTAGGCAAACTGCATTTGGGCAAAAAGCAATCTTATCAGCAATGAGAGTTAGTTAGATCACTGCAGTGATCTCTTGTTGAGAGCTGGGGCTACCCTTGCAAATGTGAAGCTCTCTTGAAATAAGCAGCTGTCTTCAAAAAACTGAGAACTGTTGCTTTGAAATGTAAAGTGTCCTTCTGATATACATATATATAGAATATACAAGAGTAAAGTCACGCTAAAGTCTGCAGGGGCAATTTAAATGTTCTTTGTTAAAACATTGTTTCTCTGATAAATAGCCCAAAAAGGGTAAAAGCATGTGTGAGTGCACAAGAGGGAAAGAGGCTTCCCACCTCCCCAGTAATCTTGAGTAAATACTAGAGGAAAGCCATGTCTGTTTATCTTATATTATCCAGACTTAATGTACTCACCATCCACCTGGTAACCAAGCAGCTTGTGTGAAATAATGACTTTCTGGTGACATAAAGACACACAGCTGAAGCTTTATCTATACTATATTAATAATGATCTATCTTTGTGGCAAGTATTGCCATATACCCTTCCACCGACCTAACTTAAACATTTAGGAGTCTGTATCCACATAAATGATCAGAAACAAAAAGCAGATGACTAGAGGCTGGATTAATGGAAATAATTAAATCCAATAGCACTATGTGTTTGTCTATGAGTTTTCATACAGAATTTCTACTGCAGTGCAAGAACTCATATAGTGATGATGGAGGATGCAAAAAGAAAAGGTGCTAAATTAATTACTACATACTTGCTCATTAATCATGGGATAAATATTAGCCACTTGTTAGACTAGCCATGAAAAAGGTGAATTTAATCTAGGATGTGCCAGAGAAGTTACAGCCAGCAGGGACAGGGAGATACAGATGCTGGTATAAATGCAAGGATCTGCTCATCTGGCATATTGGCCACTTTTGGCCACCCACAGTTGAGGAGAATGAATTCAGACTGCATGGGGTGCAGAAAGAACCGAGAATATTCAGTGTATGGGAAATCTGGGACAAGGTGTCCATATTTCCCTTCTACCTCTCTTTCCTTGTCACCCCAGTTACTTTTCCACCAGCTGGGTCCTTGCCCTGCTCTCCTGGCAAAGCCAGCCCTCAGCTGTGTTGCTCAGAGCACTCTGGATCCATCACAGCCTGCCTTGTTTACAGTCCATTCTACCATGGCTGCTACTGGGAAATTCTGTAACAGGGGATAGAAAAGGATGTGCTCCTGTAGAGCCTTATGCACATACATCCCAATCTCCCAAAATCCAGGCACACTGGGACTGTAGAGCCCAGGGAAAGAGGGAACTCTGCTTCTGTGCCCAATCCAAAGGGTTGGCTCTGCCCTGGTGGCTGACCAGTAGTTATCGCTTGCACTGAGGTAAGAATTCAAGCTGCAGAGACACAGGACAATGGTCCATGGCTCTCTAGGAGAGAGCTCACAGCTGCCTGAAATAAAGACTGGAGGCCTTGGAGTCCAGCCCAGAGAAGGACGTGACAATGCACTGGCCAGAGAAGGACAGTTGTCCCACCCAGTCTGAATGGAGCATTAAAGCTGCTGTGCCAGCAGCACTGTGCAGCTCCACAGAGCTCTCAGAAAGCCTGGTTTTGCTCCTGGGGAACATGAAAAGCACATGGACAGGCAGGCAGCAAAGCAGCTGCTACACTCAGAGCATCAACCCACTTTATTCATTAAATGTATGCTAACAGAAAAGGTTGGCATAAACGTTGTTCACATCAAAAAGACACAGTACCAATTCTTCCTATTGCATAATTTAGGTACATGAGCTTCTGTAATAAAACAATGTGCCAGGCAGAGAATGATAGCATTGTCCACACCATTGTCTCTCTGACACCAAAGAGAAATGGAACAAAAGAGTAAAAGAAACCAAACAACATTCAGGAAAGTACCAAAGTGATCAAAGCAGCCTCTTTGATTCCGCTTTACACATACTTTTCAAAGAAGTGTAACATTTCCAAACACACTCTGTCTGTTCCTGATGCCAATGAACCAGCTCTGTTTAGCTTTATGCTTTGATAGGAGTAGGAACAAAAAAAAAAAAAAAAAATCTTTAGTGAGTTGAATTTTCTAAGCCTTGCTATCAAGTTCTGAACTTGATAGGAAAAGGCTGAATGTATTTGTTGTTCTTTGAGGAAGCAGAGCCTTCATTGAGGGAGACCTGGTGTCAGGCCTGAGTAGCCCTATAGACAAATCAGCATTTGCAAGCACGAGGAAAAGCTCTGAGCAGATTTTCTGTTCATCTGTATTTAATACAGGTCTTTGTTAGCAGAGCAAGCCTCAGGGAAAAAGAGCAACTTACAAAGCCTGTAAGAGCGTTTTGGAAAAGGTTCCTGACCATAGTCCTTTTATGGATAGAAAATATTGATTACTTTTATGTATCTATCTCCCATTATTTTCCCAAAGACATAGACAAGGTTTCAAGGCACTTGATCTAAATGCACTGAAGGAAAATATTATTTTTTTGATGTTATCATTTGACCATTAATGATGTCAAGCATGAAGCTTTTCTTATATCCTGGCAGGATGTACTCCATTTCTGTCTTTGTAAAATCAGATTTTCTCTCTGTGCTGCAGTGACTGTAAAGCACAAGCTGCCCCCAGGGAGGTATTTTGTTTAGCTGTGTGGACACATTCCTCCAGGAAATATTGAAGCCAAACCACACACACACACACACACAGGCCCTCTATTAGAAGAATTCAAAGCCTGAAGAGAAAACAAACCAGTACCAGGTCTGGAATCTGAACTTCAGTGCACGTTGAATTGTGCATTTCACATTCTTCTTTGTTTTTATCAGCTGGGCTGTGGACCAATATAGGCATTTTCTGGACACAGAGAGCACTGTCCAAGGACAGCCCTATATCCCCTGGCCATGTCAGAGTGGAAAAAAACAACACAGAAAAAATATTTTTATATCCAGCACCCACTTGTTTTTCCCATGTGTGAGACAGACATGGAGAGTGGCAATTGCTGTCATGAGTGAGAACTTGCTGCACAGCATGTGGCTCTGGAGGAGAATCATGTAGGTCAGGAGGAAGAGAAGCCATATATGTATGATTACTCTTTCATGCCTTGTTTTCTATTCACTCACTCAAGGCAGAGCTGTGAGGAACATCCAAGTTCTGTTTTATTCTCAGATGGAGCCAGATGCTGGCATCCATTTTGGCAACTGGTATCAGGAACAGGACAACTGATACAGTAACATGATTAAAGCTATCAGAGCCTGACCCTCGCTTAGGGCTTGGCTTTAGCCCTGAAACAGAGCTGTTTTTAGGCCAGACCCTCTCTGAAACTGAACTACACTCTGGAGTTTTATTTTTTTGTTTCTTTAACACATCTATCTATCTATCTATCTATCTATCTATCTATCTATCTATCTATCTATCTATCTATCTATCTATCTAATCTATCATCTATCTATCTATCTTTGTTTATTGAACATTTTTTTATCAAGACTTTTATTTATTTATCTTTACTTGTTTTGCAGGCTCTGATCACAGGATCTAAAGACACCAGGGATCTGTGGGCTGCTTGCAGGTGGCTCAGATGAGCAAACAGGAGGGCAAACCATGAGATCCACTTCTCCTGCCAGGCCTGGTGATAGGGGCCCCTCTTCTGCTGCCCCCGAGGATCACAGCCCCCCATGTCAGTAAGCTCAAGGACTCTTATTCTTGGGGCTCCCTCCACTACCAGCTTCCCCCAGCAGAGGAAGAGCCAGAAGGAGGGTGGTCCTGTCTTAGGTGAACAAAGGCCAAGAGGTGCCAGTGTTTGATGCTGGAGTAATACAGAAAAATGACTCCACTCAGAGGTAAAAACATCACAAGCTCTGCAATGGATGTTGCAGCTTGTTTTGATCAAAGGCACTGCTAGATAGAGACAAAATTTTTATGCTTTTTGGGCAGTGTTGAACACACCATTTACTAGCAAATGATTTTATTAGAATTCTATTAGTAAATAGGTAGCAGATACTTCTAAACTAGGATAAGAGTAGTTTAAATGAGGGTGTTTCTCTCCCCTTCAGATTGTTCCGGTGCTTAAGCTAACATTAAACAGTAGATGTGACAACTATATTCTTTAAAGAAATACAAAATAATTTTGGATTAGACTGCTGATGTTGAGAGATTCGTGCTACAGAATATAAATTACTTGAATTTCCAGTGCAATCCCTGAAAGACTTTCAGCTGTGTCAGAGATGAGCATCAGATGCTGACCTCTTTTTCAAGGAAAGCACTGATTCAAAGATGATGGTGTTCTTCTTGGGGTAAAACTCAAGGCTCCCAGCCTGATGGTGAATTCAGTAAGGGCACCCTTTGACTTGAAACTCTGTGTGTTTGTGTGTGCCAAGAACATAAAAAGCACCCAGAGAAAGTTGTGGACAAATACTTGTGTGCAACTACCTACTCGAGCTAAGTAAGCTTAGGTGGACTCTATGCTGGAGTTTTAATGCATAATTCAGAATCTTCTTTAATAAATCATGTGGCCATTGGTCCTTCTGAAGCCTTAAGGACTGTAATGATTTCTTGGGTTTGGTTTTGGTTTTTTTTTTTTTGTTTATGCATGCTTTTTTAAAAATTCCTTTTGTCTTTTGGCTCACAGCCTCCAGCAAGTGAATGAAATCTACAGATAGTGTAACTCACTGGAGGATATCTGAAGCACAGAATAAGAAAGGCACTACATGTCATTATCTACTACGCTGCTGAGGGCTGGGGACTAATTTCCACATGACACATGTTGTTAGCACTGCTGTATGGATTACAGCTTAGGGGGCAAAGTCATAGATCAAGACTCCCACTGAGCCAGAAGCTGTGTAAACATGTGGTGAAAAGATGATCCCTGGGTCACAGAACTTTGCTGTAACCTCTGCACACTTCTCTGTTTAACCTACTGCCATTTCTCTCTGCAGGTTGTTTCCTTACAGTCCATTAATAATGATGTATTTTGTTTGTCTGGCAAGCAGTGCCTGCTTAGCATTTGTTTCATGGAATCAATAAATGAAAAATGTCTGTGTTAATATGGCATATTTCTCACTGTTGTGTCTACTGGAATCAATGAATCATTCCTTCTTGAGACAGCACACTGAGAAGGTACTCAAATTTCTGTCTCTTCCAAGAGCATATTCATACATCTGAAAAAGTCTGTATCTGGTTTGGGGATGGGATTTTCACACTGACCAGCTCTTCCTCCAACAGTTCTTCCTAGCAGAAGAAACGCTGCTTTTGGAGTTTATTTCATCTGGCAACATTTAGGATGAACAGCACAGTGACTGTGTTGGTGTTTCTAAACAGTTTCTTCTGTTTGAGTCTAAACCCAAAAAGCAAACTCTTCCTTTGTATTACCACTTCAGTATCTGGTCCACAGAACAGAGAGCTTTCACAGCACCAAGAACTTGGCTATCCTGCTCCAGCTCATGTATTCAGCTTCAGAAGGCCTCAGCTCAATTCCTGTCACTTCAGTGTCCATAATTCTCTAATGGAGGCTCATTTGGCAGTGGACAGACAAGTCCAGTGCCAGCCACTGGACTGTGTGTACCACATGCTTGAGAGCTGTTTTCTTCTCTGTGGTGCTTCCATCTTGATGACACTGAGGACTGAAAATGAAATATTGTGAGCTGGTGTCTTGCTGAGAGTGAGGATGAAAACCCTAAGGGCACAGGGAAGCAGGAGAGCACAGAATGAACCATGAACAAGCAATTGTGGTGGTAAATGACCAGCGAGTTCTGCACTGAATAAAGCAAGTGAGCAAACACAAGCTGTGTGTTCAAGCAAGCATGAGCCATGTGCTCAATGCTGCCTAAAGAGAATTCCTGGTCTTTTTGGCAAGAAAGTGAATGTTTGCACAAAATACAGGGAGAAAACACGTATTCAGATGCATTTCATGCATACACAATCCCACTGGTTTGGAATTTATCTATTCAGTAACTGAACATGCCACGCTGCTTTAGGTACAGACAGCATGTAAATCAAACCAAAAATAAATTAATTGATTTTTTTGGTCATATTTTGCTTTGATTTTTATAATTTTGCCTCATTTTCTGTTCTGCATAACATTTAATTTCAAAAGCAGGTTTTAAAGCACCTTTAATAATTGGGTTACTGAATGCTTCACATACCTAGTGTATACACACTAGGAGGGATGTTGCTGGAGACTCATTTTTCCCTTGGTCAGTGCAGTATAGGAGGTGTATTCTGACTCCTCTGGACATACTATCTTCTAAAGAGTCCCATAGTTTTCTTCCTAAGAAAACTGGAGGCTTTCTGGTCTATTAATTTTCAGTGACCAACTGAAGCCAAATTGCTTTGAAACCAGCAAGGGTACATTTTTGCTCCCAAATTGCTGCTGTGCCCGTGGGCCATAGTAGATCAACATGAGCAGGGGTGTTTGGCCCCTTGCACTCTTGCTGTTACCCCATTCTTGTGAGATGACTCAGATGGAAACTGCCAGGATTTCTGTAAAATCCCCATTTGTGAGCACACTTGCAAATACTTTTGCCTGGAACAAGGTCCAGTGCACTACGCGAGAAAAGGTCACTTTTGGGCTCGTAGCAGGAACAGTTAATATCAACAAACTTCACCACCAACACAATTTTATATCAACATTTTACTTTCTGTGTTTTTTATCCCCCTCCAAGGGCTGTCAGTCGCTCGATTGAAGATTCCTGTAATTTCAGCAATAAGCCACAGCAGGCTCCTTTCAATCAACTGCAGCAGCGTCACAGCAAGAAACAGTAACACACTTCCCTCCAAGCAAGCACACTCTGACTTCATTCAGGCACACAAATGTGCTCCAAATCCCAAATCACCAGCTCCCAGCCCAGCAAGACAAAGGCTACAAACTGAGTTGAAACAAAACAGACAAGCAAACTAAAACATTTTCTTCCTGCAGAAAAAATAACCCAAATATTTGCACTCTGCCTACCTGCAGGAGCTTCTGTTCCTTCCCGTGGTCTTGCTGCAGTTTCTCCTCTCCAGGCTGAGGAATAAAGCCCTTTGCAGGGTAAATATCACCCTTCTTTGACCTGCAGGTAGAAATTTATCATACTTTTCAGGAGATGTGAAGGGACTCCTACTTTTGGGAACCTTGACACCAAATGAAATAGTTTTGACAAGCTGCCTTCAGTGATGCTAATCAGATTTTGGCTTCAGAGTAATGGAAGCAGGAACCATGTTCTCTTCAGCTTCCTTTCTTTAATTTCCAATTCACCATTTGCATCACGGCTTCAGGGTCATTTTCCATCTTGAAGATGCAATGAAGTTTCCTTATGGGAAACACACACCCAGGCAGAAGAATGGAGGTGGCAGGTGGCAGTCGCTGCTGAGTATTGACATTTGTAACTCTCTACTCATGAATGCTTGTTCAGAAGCAGAAGAGGCAAACACCTTTATATACATGTAAAAAAAGGAACCTCCTGGAAGCTGGTTCCATTTTTAAGGTTCTAACATGAATGATAATTGTCTGTAAATGTCATGATTCACACAAATGTACTCTGAAGCAACTTTTAAAAATCCTTCAAGGGAGGCAGAATCATAACAATCATACAATAATCACATATTACATTGTGTCACCAGTTGTAGAAAATTTTGTGTATTTCCTACTGTATTGTTTTCCCTTTCCATTCTCCTTCCTAGAAGAGTTCAGACAGCTAAAAAATAATTCAGGAAATACATAAAATAAACAGGCTTGAAGGGGTGATAAGCACTGAAGGTTACAATACATCTGAAAAGTCTTAAAATTCAGACCAAAATGTCATAAGTCTCATTTCTATATCAGGACAGGAGAAACTGGATCCCCATTCAGTGTTGGTTGTCTTTTTCTACTCTTTCCTGAGCGATTGTGTCCTGAAAAGTCAGGAAAATGTCAGACATATAAAATGACCCTTCAATAGATCTATACTTATTAAAAAGTTCAATTACTTTTAAATTACAAAATTATTCTTGGGGGCATCAAAAACATTAACATATTTTAAAAGCATAATTTTACTGTAAATATAACCTTTGACAGAAGTTTCTTTCCTGAATTTAAATATGCCATTACAGATTTTTCAGAGGAAAATATCTGAATAAAGATATCTGAATAAAGTAGATGTGGCAGAATAATTAGGAACTTCTTCAAATTATAAGGATTTACAACTACATCACATCAATGCCATCTACAGAGCTGCATCTGTTGGGAATCCTAGAAAACCCCAGAGAATGTGAGAACAGCCAAATTTCCCCTTCTGCTCTGACCAGTCTCTGTAGAAAGAGCTCCTTCCCCTTCCTAACCAAGCATGACTGTTCCAAACTGGGTGTCCAATTGTACTTTAACAAGGAAAAAATTGCTGTTGTGAATGTATGTTACCCTGCAGGATCCCCCCCCTTCGGAGCCAGGCTCATTGCTCCCAGCTGACTGCCTCCCAGGGACAGCTGATGCATCTGGCTGCAGCCCACCCATCCCCTGCACCCATGCACGGTCCTGAGTACTTTAAATAGGGTGCCTTATCTGGCACTTTTATACATCTTTCTGTTTGAATCATTGCTTAAATGTGAATTGAGATAAGTTGGAGTGTAACACGGAGCTAAATGCTGTTGTGACTGTACGTTAAAAAAGTGTTTTCTTCACCACTCTTTTTCCCATGAACTGTGTTTTCAGATTATTTTCTTTTTTTAGAGAAGGAGTGAAGAAAGAACAGGTAAATTCTGCAATTGATCTAATGATATGCTGCTTTATGTTCATGATAATGACAGAAATATTGGAGGTGGGTGTTGGGAAGGGAGGAGGGAAGCAAAAATCTTTGAAGAGGGGCCATAACTGCTTTAAAAGCCCGGAGATGTGTTTTCTGTCTATATGAGCAATCAGTTCTGTGCTGTTGGCCCAAATCTGGAGTGGGAAAGAGTTGGTGCTGAGGCTGTAATATCCATACTGTGTGTGCATTTTTGGGGGTCACTTGGATGATCTCTCTTCTGGTGCCATGAGCTGAGTACCCAGTACCATCAGGCTGCACGAGGTGCACTCCTGCAAGGCACCTTCTGGTGCCCCCAAAGGAATCCAGATTGTGTACTGGGACTGCTCCATGGTATACAGCACAGCACAATGGATTGATTCAACTGAGATTTGCTTTAAAAGTGCACTCTTGTGTCAAACCAAACCAGCGATGTCAATGTAGGCAGTGCTGGGGAAAAGAAATGCATCTGGTCACAGTCCTGGGGACATGTTTGTTCAGAGCATCCCTGCAGTGGTTTCACTTGAGGGAAATCCTAGAGCTGAGAAGACAAACATACCTTAATGGAAATCTTTATTAGTCTCATTTTTTTTCATTGACTGGGGGGTAAAGGAGCTTAGTGGGTTCATGGAAATATGTTTTACACAGATTGGTGATGACTTTGGCTCTATAACAAGGTTCTGACAGATAGCTAGGCTCTTGTGTTAATTGTATATGATTCCAGCAAATGTAATAGCAGTGAGCAGCAAAATGCTTTCCCATGCTTATGTGTGACCAAAGGTAAATTGCAAGGTATCAGATAAAGAACTCCTGCTACTTTTCATGAGGTGCAATTACATACCTTTAATTTTCCAAACCCATGTGGCTCTCAAGCACCAGTGGGCCTCACTTGCATAGCACACTTAAGCCTCCTACTTTGTCTTTTCTATCTTTGCCTTATCCCTCCTACTTTGTCTTTTCTACCATCCTGTTGCAAAGATTACAGTCTCATATGCATTTACTGAATGTACATGCAGCAAGTCTCTTTATGAGACAAGGGCAGAGAAAGATGTAATTAAATCTCAAGAACAGCAAAGCAAACAAAACAGAGGAAAATATAGACATCTTCCTTAGGACTACAGTGTTACTCTTTTAGCTTTTTTTCCCCTGCAAATTATCAAGTATTTATTTCCTATCCTCTAAGCAATTAAAGTATTAGAAAATAATGAAATTATTTATTTTCAGAACACTTATGAAACTTTGGATTCTCATTTATTCTTTTCAGCAGACACATGACAACATTTAAATTTTGTTCATTTGCTCTGTAAATTTGAATGTGTATTTTTCACCCTTTGCTGCAAACTTGAACAATTAATGAATGCATATATCTAGGCTTTACTCTGACACATTTTAGCAAATGGAATGGGTTATTTGGCAACTAATGTTTTCCTTATTTTAGACATCCAATTATTATTGATAACAGTTCATCCAGGTGCCAGTTTTGTGAACACTTGATTTTTCTTTCTTTCATTTCTCAGCTACCTGTATTCAAAATCATCATGGTTCCACAACTTGTATGGTTTTATCTTGTGAATTCAGCAGAGTACTTCAGTTTTCAAATAACAAGCTTATATTTTCTTATCTCTGAGATGAGAATACAGCAGTCTTGAGCATCTTTGGATTTTTATGGCCAGATTTAAAAAAAACAACACAAAACCAAAATTAAAAGGTGTAGTTGCACTCTTGAGAATAAAAGAAACAAGCGAGCTGTAAGTCACCCTGGCACCCCTATTTAAGTGTTTTGCCTTAATAGTCCAAATGTAATAGCTCTAAAAGAGCAGCCTCTTAACAATTCTTCAAAGTAGGGCTCTTCATCACTTGAGCTACTTTATGAGTTCTTGAAAGACACACTGCAGGCTAGGAAAGATTGGGAAGTCTATAATTTTACATCAATCAATGTCGCTGATAAATTACTAGTCACAAGAAAGGACGTGGCAAAACACAATAGGACAAGTTATTAATGGAGAATCCCCAGTGCTCCAGATACAGCTGTTTTACGTGAAGAGAGGAGGAAAAAAATCATTAAGCAATAAAGCTTATTAAACAGCCAAGATTGAGGGGGTCATAAACCTCCCAGGGCTGGTAGAGGCTGTGAGAGAGAATGGCTGAGCTCTTACAGGGCAGGGTAATGGCAGCACTGCTGAGCAGCAGAACAGCAGAGCAGGCTGCCCCAGCAAGCACAGATCCAGTATGAGCTCCTGTGGAATACCTAGCTGTGGGGAGGGGCAGGGCAGGAGGTGTGTTAGGTGCCGGAACCATTTGGTCTCTCTGAAGAAAGGAAAGAAACTTCAGAAGCTTTTGTTTGCCCCTTCCTTAAGCTGCAAGAAGTCTACTTTGAAAAATATACTTCGTACATGAAAACACCTGGTGGAAAGACAAAGAAGTGTGTAGTGGCCACAGGCCATGAGCAGCAGGAGTGGAACTTGGGGATCCCTGGTCACAGTTTCATGCCCAAGCTGAATAGGCTCAAGCACAGTTGCTGTTGCAGTAAGTTGATCAGAACAAAGTCATGTGGTCTCCCAAGTCTTTTGTCATATACATCTTTTGACAGCCTCAGAAGGCATAGAAAAAAATCCTTTCCAACATCCCAGATATAAAACCAAAGGCTGAGACCAAAACCTGTACAAGCAGAATATATTTTGCCCGTGCTTCATGTTCATGTACCTGCATGCAGTAAGGACCAACCTCTTGACTTTTTGCTATACTTTTTTGGTCTTACGTCACTTGACTCTGCCCTACCACAGCTGTTTCAGACCAAAGTATTGCCAGGGATCTCAAGAGGACAGCCACACATAATCCTGCAGAGAGCTGACACCAAGTTTCCCACAATAATTAAAAATGTATCAATGATTTTGTATCATTGGGGTTTGCTTTCTCACACCTGGGACTTCAAAATTTCCATCAGATCAAGGAAGGTCCTTAGGAAAGTCTTTCACAAGTTTTCCATGCTATTTCTGTGCTGAGGGAAATAAATAATGCATACATGTTGAATTCCACAGAAAACAGGTAAAAGTTACAAAGGAACAAAATGCTCTCTACTTTGAAGTGATTTCTGCTATATACTGCAGTGAAAATTGCTTAGGGTTTATCAATCTGAGATTCAGTGTAACAGTATCAAATCACAAGATGGGCATAATGGACCTGATCAGGCTGTGACTGAAGCCAATTGCAAAAACACAACTCAGTAGTAATATGTCCAAACTGGGGAATTCTGGACCTGTAATTACTTTTGATCTCAGATTCCAGTAACCATTTTCTTTTCACTCCTTGAATACACACTTCCTGAAGAAACTGACTTCCTTTCTATAGACAATGAGCTTCTGAGGGACTCCAGTGGGTTGGGGACTCTTTCTAGAGTCAATGCTGGAATGGTATTTACTATGCAAGTAGGTAATATAATCTGGTTTTACTATTTGGCTGGCATCCCAGTATTGTACAGAAAAAGTATATATGATAAGTAAGACTAGAACTTAACTGGAAGCCCAGCCCCAAGACTACTGTAATTAAGACCCCAGTGTATTTGATGTAGTACAGAACTGACTTTCCCCTCTTTATTTGTTTAGGATTCTGGACAAATAAATTGTTCCGGTTTTGCTCTAATATATTACTCAGGCATCCTTGTTCTTCTTGCCATTTATGTCCTTTTAAAGGTGGTAAAGGTTTTTTATGATTTCCTAAGCTTAGCTGGGACCATCAACTTTCTTTCTCTCCTGAAAGAAGGTTGAGGATACAGCAGGTCTGAGTAGATATTCACAGTTGTGTTGTGTTCACACAGATGCAATGCAAATGAATGAGCTGGCTGGCAACCTTTTATAAATAACAGTGAAATCTGCTGGCCTCCATGTAAAATGGATGATGGGAAAAGAAACACATTCTAACCATGAGTTCTGATTGTGCATGACTCATCCATGAATTTATTCCTTACTCTGTCATCTTGGCTATAGCTGCTTTTACCTTCACACAAAACCATGCCTGGTGACCCATACTGGGATTAGTCCAAAACACTGTTATGCTTTAAACTGGTGTCTTGGGGAATGGAGATAGGACAGGTGGGGGAGGAGCAGTTGAGAGAGCAGGTCGTGAAGCCAAACTAAGCCACTCTCTTCCAATATTGTCTTAACTTTGGCAAACTAAAGGAAACTTTGGTATGTTCTTGAACCAATTGCTAGAAACTTTGATCAATGCTTGAATTTATAATCTGTCTCTTGCATGGATATGCCAGATGATGCCAATTAGACACACCGCTTTTCACAGTAAATCTCAATAAAACTCCAGGGTTTTAACATTTTTTTGATGGAGGCTTATGAGAAACAGTTTTCTCCAAATTCATGTGGAGTGAAATAGGAGTCAGTCAATTTGCGCAGTCTCTGACCTTTCTTGGAAACAGTAAGCACTTATGCCCAAAGAGCAACTAGAAGATTGTCAGCATGTACTTCAGGTTCTTGCCTCTAGCTTGGTTCTTTAGCAAATACTCCCAGTGCAGAAGTTCTCTAAAACAAAAATAAATATGAGCAGGGGCCATGTTCTGAGAGCGAACCATGGAAAGAAAAAAAATTTCTTCTGATTTCAGCATATTCTGCCTTTTGTCACATCCTACTGATCTGAAAGGCTTTGGGGGAAAGCATATGTGGTTTGGAAACAGAGTTTGAGCAGATTCACCACTGCTTCAGCTGACATAGTGAACAGCCAAAGTGAGCTCACTGCAGTCCTGCCCAAAGTCAAAGAATAGAATAGAATAGAATAGAATAGAATAGAATAGAATAGAATAGAATAGAATAGAATAGGGTGGAATAGGATGGAATAGGTGTGGGGACCCTACTGGTTTTGAAGGAGGGGACTTTTTTAACCCATTGTCTTTCCTTTTAAAGTAGTCATAATCATAAAGATAAAAGATGCTATTTTAATATCTGCTTTGTTAACTCCAGGATAGTATTCAAACACAAAAATGTCAGTGTAAACAGTCTGCAATTTACAAATATTAGCATATCAACAAGGTGTGCTGTGAAATCAAGAACTGTAAGGTCACCCTCACCCTGTAAGTCTCATCAGAAGCATTTTAATACAAAAGCTGTAATCACAGAATTACTGGCTTTAAACCACTGAATTCCCTGAGGAAAGTTTTATAATGCAAAGGAGTGTAATCACATTTGATTTTCTTTATTGCTAACTCTGCATGGAGATCTGAACAATCACTATTAATCTAAGCCAGACAACATAGGCCTTAAATGAAAATGTAAAACAATATCTTAAAATGATGTTCGCGCTGATTGCAGGAGGAAGGGGGAAAGAAAAGAGGGGGAAGAAAAGAGCTCTATTAGACTGTCCTTTTTCCCTACTGTGTTTTCTGTATAGGCTATGCAGAAGTTACCTGCTAAAAATAAAATGAGTTTTTAAGTTTAGAATTTTGTTTATCTCAAGCAAAACCTGAATGTCTTTTAAGAGAACAGTGAAGCATGAGAATTTGGGTTTGGTTTTGTTCTCGCAAGACTTAGAAACTGACTGCTTGTAGATTAGAAATCTCTGTCCCAGAAGAGTAAACATTTAATTGTTCTGAGAATTCTCAAGCTTCAGAGAGCTTGATGTTATGATAGAGAATTTCAGACTTATTTCTCATTTACAAAAGCAATAGGAAAAAACATATGAGTAATTGTTCTTGAAGAGTTGTTGCTAAATTTGAAGCACATGCAATGGAATTGAGATTGTTCTGAATATTTTTGAGAAAAAAGATACTGGAGTTATGCATCTGTTCAGAGTTTAGCATGCATTCAGAGATGCAAAGGACAAAGGGGAACCCAGGACCACACGAATAAAGAGCCTATGTGTCCAAGGCTTGATATTACTCATGTCAAAGGTACTGGAAAACTACCACTGATTTCCCTGAGTCTTTGCTGGGCTCTGAGAACACACCCAAGCTTTGTACCACTGGACACCATTATGTAAACAACTTCTGATTTGGTTGCAGAAACACTGATGCTCCCAGGAAGCTGGTGAGTATCATACAAACACATCTTAGCTCAGAGCAAAGACACTGACACAAAGAATACATTACATTGCTTTCACAACAGCACACCAAACAATTCTTTTCAGACTGTCATGGTTTTGGTCTGTTTCTATAGAAAATTACTGTGAAGGATAATGTCTGCTACTGCTCAAGTGCAAGAGTTATAGAGGAATATAATGTTATCAATTAATAAATCAAAAAGAATGTCTCATCAATACTTTATTACTATATGTTAATTTTTCACAGCTCCCATTAACACAGCATACCATTTGTCTTAACCTCCTAGCTATGCTGAGGTTTAAACATAAGCCAGAAGTTTTTACAAATCATGGACAGATTTATTGCAAAGCTATCAAAAAGGAGTTAAAAAGATGCATCAGCCTCTCTGGAGTGACTAATTAATGGATCAAGACAAGTCATTTTTCCGAAAATTGTTAGAACTCTTTTGTTTCATGACGGGCCTTGTCATATGAAATCAAGAAAGGCATCTCAGAAGACACTAGACTTTTGTTGTATATGAAGGAAGTCATATGTAAAAAAGAAGTTTAATAACTCTTGGAGGCAGTTTTAATTGATTTTTAAGGAATTTGTATTTTCTGCATGCAAAGGAATACCAAACTGCTCCTGCTCATCCCTCATATCTGTATTCTATGGGCGTGTTTCTTGTGTGTAAAAATATCAGCCTGGGGACTTAGTGGTAAATTAGTTCTTTAAATTACTTGGAAGGTGACTTTAAAACACTTTCACATGGATTGAAGTAGTTAGGTTGACTGGATGTAAGCCCTTAGCTGAGGCAGAAGGTAACTCTTATCAGTTGAAATGTGTTAAAGTCGAAGTGCAGTCATCCTTGCTCCTGCCAAAGAAAATGGATTAACATAAAGCACCATGTTGGCTAGTTAACCCAAAAGAGAGCTGAAGGTCTATGATTTCTAAATACTATTACTGTCTTCTCACTGAAGGAATATAACCTCGGTAACATGATGTTACTTCTGCTTTTGACTGGATGACTAAATCTTTGAATGGGTGAGTAATAAACAAAAGAATTACAAAGAGTAAGTCATGCTTTCCAGACTACATTTTAGAAGAATAGTCATGGATCAAAGCTTTGAAAGCTTCCCTGTTGTGCAGATGCTTTCACACGGAAATAAAGGTAAACCAAATAATTTAAGTAAAGGACGTCAGCAGGTGATACCATCTGTCCATGCCTACTTGTGGAAGAAATATCACCATGTCTGAATTTATCAGTTTTCTGGGTTTGTAGCTGCTGCAAGCTCTAAGCTCTCAGCCGCACAGCATAGGGTCTTACCCACTTCATTTTAGTCTCATCAGCCTTTCCGAGAGAGGTTATAGCAGCATTATATTGGGTTCAAAGACAGGTGATGAAAGTAACTAAGGCGGGTAAAAATCGTAAGCAGAGAGACTGAAGGTTCTTCTCCTTTATGTAGTATTTGTTCTTGGGCTTTTCTAAACAGCTATACTGAGAGAAGGATGGTAAATATTGCGGGAGAACATTAAAGTCTCTCTGCCTGTATATAAGGAAATACATATACCCTGGCTTCAAGCTTCTATACTTTCTCCCTCTTTTTCCCATGTAACAGTGAAGAAGCCAAAAATGCAATTGCAATTTCTATTTGACTTTCTTTTTCTTTTTTTTTTTTTTTTTGTCTGCAGGTTTCTCCTACAGGAGCTGCAAAGCCTTGACCTGGATACAATAATAATATGAATATTTACTTTTTTTTATCTGTTTCCCTTTGGAGGAAGTGCCAAACGCAATTGTTTCTACTTCACCTCAAAAGTTGCTAACGGCAGCATTTTTGTAAGGGTCTGATACAGCTATTTGTGTCTCCACAATAGCAAGCCTAGAAAGCCCTCACTGCTTGCTACGTGGCAGGTGATCCGTGTTGTCCCTTCGCGGTGCTGGCAGATTTTCCCAGTGCGCTTTTACAGGGGAGTGATTTCCAGATGCACAGGCGTACCCATGTTCATGTGAACGTATTTATGCGTGTCCATGTCCTCACACACAC